>CAJNJA010008460.1:0-12615 GCA_905231915.1 Symbiodinium necroappetens
TTTCAGAAAATTCTGAAATTATAACATATATTTCCAATTATCTATATAAATTAAAAATATATCATCCAGAAATTTAATCTCATCTATCCAAGAGAATTTATTTATACTATAAATTATATTAAAATTAAAAAATATATATTCAAATTATATTAATATTAATTTAATGAATTTCGAAAGAAAATATTTGAATCTTATTTCAATAATATCTTATTAAAATATAATCTTCTTTGCTAGTATCTATATTATCAAATATTTTTGTAAAATTCATAAGTTTTTTTCATCATTATCTTTAAAATAATAATCAAAGTTTGAATCCATATTTTTGCCACAATAATTGTATTATCATGATTAAAAATATTTATTTGCTCGTATCTACCAAATATTCGTCCCAATCTCTTGAATATTTTGAATGAAATTCAAATTCTTGAATTTCCCGCGGCAATCCAGAATGAGCTGCATCTTCTAATATCATATCCATTCCCGATCTTTTTCTTGTAGCCTCGAGCTAATAACATTCGAGCGCATGGGCACCGATGGCCGTGTAGAGCTTATAACTCCTCTCGAGCCATCGAAGCTTGAGTGCGTGTGCATCAATGACCTTTTAAAGGACCATTTGCACAAAAATGCCTCGTAAGTTAAGCTTGCGTCTGTGACGCTGGAAGCAGAACACATCACAGGATATAACATACAATTCGCCGCAGAATCAAACCCCTATCAGATCCCACTTTTGTTGCTGGGTGAGGTCGTCCCGGCCTAAGATCTCTGCCTTCTCCTTGTCGCTCAGCGGTCCACGGCTCGGCTCGCTTTCGGCTCTGGCCTTTTTCGCGGCTTCCACCTCAGCCAGATTCTTTTGATGGGCTGCCTCCATCTCAGCAAGGATTGCAGCCCGCTGCTCGTCTGTGGGGCCAAAAGAGAGGGAGGATTCCTGTTGGGGTGCCATCATTCCGCCACGCAGCCCAGCCAGGCCCATGCCGGGAATTCCGCCGTGCATCATGTGGGAAGACTCTTCCTGGGCCTCCCTTTGGAGGGCTCGGACGGCGCCAAGGCCACTGCCGGCGGCCGTTGGGCTTGAGTCATCTTTCGGCTCGTCCCCACCGGGGCTTCCAGTGGCTCCCTCTCCAGGAGGCAAGCTTTTGCATTGGGACTTCATCCATTCGGGTTCGCTCCTGGGCTTGCTCTGTTCCTTCTTCCGGTCGGCCAAGAATCTCAACATCTTCGGTGGGAGCTTGGTCTTGGCGTGCTCTGCAAAGTCCTTGGCAATATTTTCCGGAATCTCCCAAAGCTCCATGTAAGACTTTGTCACCATCGGAAAGAGCTCGGGATCCTCGAAAACTCGGATGCCAGGCTGCTTCCCACCTCGCCAGCTTTCAGCCTCATCGGTATACCATCCACCGTTGTCGTAGATCTCCTGCCTGATGCGTTTGGCTTTTTCTCGGGCAGCCTTCACCTTCTTGGCCCTCTCCTGAAGACTTCTCCAAAAACGGGGCACGCAAGTGGACCCGGGACCTCTCCCTTATAACCCTAAACCCTAAACCCCTAAAATCCTATAAACCCTAAACCCCTAAAGCCTAAACCCCCAAAACCCCTATAAACCCTAATGAAACCCTAATGAAGCCCTAAACCCCTCTTTCAATTGAAGGATCCCCGAATTTCTATGGGACCTACCCAGAGACTCCAATATCCCTTAATTAAGAAATAGGCCTTAAACTATACTAGGAGCCCTAATATGATTAAAGGTATATTCCTTAATTAAGGAATATGCCTTAAATCATAATATTAAGGCCCCTATAATGTAAGGTATATTCCTGAATTAAGGGATATTTGGAGTCTCTGCCCTAAGGCTCATGGGCCCTCAAACGGAAAGAGCATTCAGAACCAAGGGTCCCAACGGAGGTACCGGGCCCTGTTTAGGAGGTTCCTTAGAGCCTTAGGGTGGTTACAGGTAGGGTTAAGGACCCTAAACCCTAAACCCTTAACCCTAAACAGGGTAGGAGCCCTAATATGATTTAAGGTTTCTTCCATAATTAAGGGATATTGGGACAATAACCCCTAAACCGCTAAACCCTAAACCCGAAATTCCCCTTTCGGAAAATGCCTTAAATAATAATAAGAGCCCTAATATGATTTAAGAATTAAGGAATATTGGAGTCTCTGGGTATCCCTAAACCCTAAACCCTAAACCCTAAAACCCTAAAGCCCTAAACCCTAAAACCCTTAGAGCTTTAGGGACCTGTAGAGCTTTCTCTGGAGCCCTCTCCTCGTCGTAGGGCGTGTCGGCTGCTCGAGAGCCGGGCTGGCTGACCTTCAGAACCTGGCAGTGTCTTCGTTTAGGGGTTTATAGGGTTTTAGGGTTTTAAGGTGTATGTACGTTTTAGGGGTTTAGGGTTTAGAATTTAGGGTGCTTTTTGGGCTTAGGGCCCATAAGGTTTATAGGGTTTATAGGGCTTGTAGGGTTTAGGGTTTGTTTAGGGTTTGGGGTGTCGTCCCTCAAGGAAGGGATTCCCTACCATACCATCTTAATCGTCGGCTTCCGTAGAAGGGCACCCCACCCCCAACAAAAGAAAGAGAGACATCCACCTGCACAAGCGTAAAGTAGTAACAGAAGTCTTTGATCGTCATCCAAAAGATTCCGTCCACCCGCGGTTTGAAGTCCAACTCCTTGCAGCAAGGTCGAGGAAGCGATTCTTAAGTGAACGAGTGGAGGTGATGTGGGTAGTTTTCCATATTAGAGGTCCGTTTTCGGGTCCTTAATTGTAAGGGTGCCCTACTATATTGGCGAGAACTACCCATGACACAAATGGCCACAAAAAATCAACTATGAAAACGCGAGAGCCACCCCTAAAGCCTAGACCCTAGACCCTGAACCCCTATAAACCCTAGACCCTAAACCCCAAACCCCTATGAAGCCCTTGAGTAAACTCTAACTCTGCATTGAAGCTCCACTCTAGTACGTGTATTGAACATTGTTGCACCTAGACCTATGCAAGCAAGCACACCTCCACCCCCGGAAAATGCTGTCCTTGGCCACTTCAGGATTCTCCTTCCACTTGTCAGAAGCATCGCACCAATCTCCCGTATACTCCTGCTTCTTCCCCCAGGGGTTCCGAACCCGCACTAACTGGAAGCCATGGCCCTCATAGCATCCCAAGACACCGTAGGCATGCTTTGTGACCAGACCATTTCCGATCTCACCTTCCTGCTCTTCGTCATCATAATCCGCATCCTTGAGGTTGGGATTCTTCTTGGCGACGATGCCTAGGTTCCCCAGAAACTCCTTAATAATAAGGGTACCCTTTTTCCTAGTACTCGGCTTTAATAAGGAGACACCAAAATAAAAAGGGCAAAAGGGTACTACTGGGGAGCCTAGATGCCACTGCACATAAGGTACTTCTTGTCATCAAACTCCTGGAGCACCTTGAAGAACTCTTCAGGCTGCAGCTCTTCCTTTTCGTGTACGTCCTCGTCCTTCTCACCCCAACGGACGTCCAGATCTTGGATGTCATAAGGGCTCTTCCTCCTAGCGAAGGTGCCATTGCCGCGCAATTGCCAGCAGTCGATGTCTCGGTCCGAAGCCCCTGTCATGATCTTCCAACCGGCGCTCACCATGTTACCGTTCAGCTGCATGTAGTTCCCGAAGAACTTGGCAAATGCCTTCTCCAGGATGCACATCCAGCAAGCATCATCGGTTGGATTCACGTAGATCAGCCTTCGGTCTTCCAAGAGAGCCCAAGACCCCTTAATTAATGAACATACCTTAAAGTATAGGGCCTTAAATATTATGATTTAGGGTATATTCCTTAATTAAGGGGTTTTGGGCTCTCTGGGTTCCTAGGACCCTGGAAAAGTTGATAATTTCTTTTATCTGCCTTTCTTCAACCTCTGATACCGAACCATTTAGGAACAACAGGAGAAGTCAAGACGCGGCTTCCCTTCGTAAGCCAGACCTCCCCCTAAGTCGATGGGAACGTAGGAGTCCACTTTCACATCTACCCACTGGACCAATCCTTCACTCCACAAGCGCACGACGTATTGCCCAATCTCGTTGTGCTCCTTTGTCAAGAAGAGTTTCTTCAAAGACTCCGGATACTCCGCCATGGTCGAGATGGCCGAGATGAGCCAACAGTCACCTAAAGCCCCCTGCATCAAACTCGCAGGATCAATGACGCCATCCTCCGGGAAGAGTGGCGTGCCGGGATGGGAATAAGAAATCGGGCACCAGGCATAGTTGGTAAGGCGCCCCGCAACGCTCAGGGCCTGCTCCTTCGTGATGCCTATGGATTTGTAGTTCAGAGGAAAGTCGGGGTCGACCCACAGCTTCTCGAGGATTTCCTTGGGGATCTTGATGTCATACTTGACACCATCACCAATCCCGGGCTGCTCCAAATCCACCACGAACTTCTTCTCCTCTTCACTGCCCATTTTACGCGGAAGATGCAGAAGGCAGGATGTGAAACTTGAGCTGATGGGCCGAGGCTAGATGAAAGACATAAGGCACCATGTTCCTTTCAGCAATGGTGCCGAGCTCGGGAGCTTGAAGCAGGAACACGCGATTTTCACCGAGGTCTTTCCGAGCACACCGTCGCCGCACTTTCGGCTCGACTGCACAGAGCATGGTGGTAGTGCGACAGTGCTGGGAGAAGTCCAAGTTAAGGTTGAAGGTTCAGGGTTTAGTGGGTTTAGGGTTTAGGGGTTTAGGGTTTAGGGTTTTAGGGCTAAGGTCCGAACAAGGGTTCCTCACTTTCGGGCTTCTGTGTTCTGTGTTGAGGGTCTTGGGCGAGCATGACGATGGAGAATCCCTTCGGAAAGCCTGACATCTTCACATTCGGAGATTTTTGTTGCAATATAACCCTACTGGTATGAATAGTCAGTTTTTGGCCCCGAAGACTATTCCACATATCTGCTACATAGTTCAAAAAAACGGTCTGAACTTTCTTGCACCAAAACCCTGTTCTATAGGCAACCCTAAACCGTAGTTTTATAGGCAACCCTAAAGCCCAAACCCTTAGTAGTTCTGGAAACCTAGGGTCCTCTGTGGAATTCCTTTTGATACGGGTGCCGTACTCAATTGGGGGCGCAAAAAGGACACCACTTTAGAGAACGACCCTAAATAGTGCCCGGATCCCTAAGAAAGTCTCAGACCGGCAGCTTCCGCTTCGTGGCAGCCGCCCCTGCAAAGGAGGTGGCTCAGAGAGCCCAATACCCCCTTTAATTAGGGAGTATGTACCTTACATTATAGGGGCCTTAATATTATGATCCTTAATTAAGGGATACACCTTAAATTGTAGGGGCCTTAAATTTGAGGTATCTTCCTTAATTAAGGGGTTTTGGGCTCTCTGGGGCGGCTCGGGGTTCTAAGGCTTTGGGCTAAGGGTCCTGCGAGACTTCGAAGGCTTTCCGCGCTTTTTGGGGAAGAAAGATTTGGGCTTTACATTAGGAGTTTGGGGCTTGGGGGTTTAGGGAGTTTAGGGTTTAGGAAATAGGGAGTTTAGGGCTTGGGTTTAGGGAGTTTAGGGAGTTTAGGATTTAGGGCTTCGGGAGTTTAGGGCTGCTTGGGTATTCGCGTTAAGGGCCTTGGGGCTTTTTTGAGAGTCTGGAGGAGGGGACCAGGACCCTGCCCGATGTGTCGGGCTTGGGTAAGGGAGCTTCGGATGGGGTTTGGGATTTTCACTTTTTGGGGGGCTTAGAGTTTGGCGTTTTGGGGGCTAGGGTTTGAGGTTTAGGCTTTGGGTGATGGGCTCTTGATTTGACGATGCTTGGGTTTTTTTGCTTAATCCCTGGCAAACTGTCGGATTTGACACTTTAGGGCCTTGGGGATGGAAAGTCTTACAGCGCCCAAAGCGCCACACAACCCAGCAGGCTTTCTGTGGTTGGGGTTTCAGGGTCTAACTAAGTTCGTCCAAGCGCGTAGGGTTCAGGACTTGCAAACAGTAAGGTCTTGGGTTTCTGCTCTAGGGTGTGGGGGGTTTAGGATTTTAGGGGTTTAGGGTTTAGGGGTTTAGGGGTTAGGGTTTAGGGGTTAGGGGTTCTGGTTTCGGACCGAATTGTTTAGGGTTTAGGTCCAGGTAACATCAATCCCTCCCTGCCTGAACCTTCGGGTTTGGGGTTTAGGCTTAGGGCTTAGGGCTAAGGGCTGAGGGTTTAGGGTTTTAGGGTTTAGGGTTGGGGTTTAGGCTTTAGGGCTGCATGTACAAGCCCTACACTGAATCCTGCATCCACTTTGAAGGCATCAGCCCTAGAAATGCCACGGGCTATGCCGCTGGCGCCTTTTAGCCGCCCCTCTGTCGAATCAGCCCTTATTCTGAAGCTAGTTTGCCTGAGCCCTACTCTCTTCTAACTCTAAACAATACCGGTGCCACAATACCATCCCAAAACTCAAAACCCTAAACCTTGAAAGCCATAATACAGGGGGCCTTCACAATTAGAATAGGGTTGTCGGGCCTATAATTCTATGGCTATAGTAAGGAACCCACCAAAAAAGTATGGGTAACTATCTAGGTTCCGCAGTAGCCCCTTAATGATCAAGCTTTAATAAGGGAACCCCAAAAAGAAAAAGGGCAAAAGGGTACTACGGGGGAACCTAGTTATTTTAGGCCCCTATATTATGGACAAAACCCTAAACCCTAAATCCCAAACCCCAAAACCCTAGACCCTAAACCCCATACTAAACCCTAAACCCCTAGACCCTAAGCCCCCTTTTTTACTCTGTATCGGACCTGTGGGCGTCACCAGGGTCTCCTGCTGCATTGCATCCTGGCTCGGTGCGCGCAGCTTCTTTCTGAATTCTTGAAGTCGCTATTTTAAGTCCTCAATATAGTACGGCACCCTTATAAAAGGGACCCTAATTTAGAGAACTACCCATATGCTAACAGGTTAATGCAGGCGTAGCCCTCTGACTTATCTAGAGCCTCTTCCTACCCTAGTAGAGATCCAACAGTTTGAGGCTCTGAAAAGTTGCGTTTAGCTGAAGAAAGACGAGTCAGAAGTCAGGGATCTACGTCACTAAGCCCTAAACCCTAAACTCTTTACTAAGAATATATATCCCAAAACCTTATTCCTACTCATTGAGGCCCCGATATTAGGCCCTTATTGTAACACCAGCACGGAGAGTGTCTAGCGCCTCAACCCCCCCTTGGTTCCAGGGGCCTCAACCCTAAACCCCAAATCCTGGCCCGAAGCGCATCAAAATCCCACAAAGCGCCCTTCCTGCATGGGCCATAGGCCATAGGCCTTAACACATGTTTGGAGTACTGTTGTGGGGTACATCTGGGTGGTTCTCTAAATTAGGGTCCCATCTTGGGTCCTCAACAGGTGCTTTGAACAAGTGGTCTTTAAAAATATACATGTCCTGGTTACCCCCCCCCTTCCGGTTACCCCATTTGGGGCCGCCCTATGACCAGCATATGCTGGTCACGTGCTGCTTTTAGAAATAGGCGCCCGGACTTTAATCGTCACAAAAGATCAATGATGCACTAAACTGCAGGCCCCTACAAAAGACTTTAGTCGTCACAGGGGACCTACGAAACCGAAGGGTTTAGAATTTCGCGGACCAGAAAGGAGCAACCGACCGTAGGGGGTATCCGACAATTGTATATTACAAGTTGGTTACAGCTAGGAGTTGCTGCTAAGACCCGCCACTCGCCATCGAGCTCGCACCGCAAACATCCTACGCCATGTCGTGCAGCATGTTCAACGACAATGTGGGAGTTTCCGAAAATGAGGGGGTACCCTATTTTGGGGTCCCTTATAGTAAGGATCCTACTATTTAGGGTACTATACTAGGGTCCCCTATTTTCGGAAATCCCCAGCTTTCTGTTGACGACATTCAACACATCGTCCACATCCTCGAGCACATCGCGTCGACCCGGTGGCCCGGTGGTGGATTTGAATTTTGAAAGCCCATGACTATAGGGTTTAGGGCTTAAAGGTGCGAGCTTTTGGAATTAGAGCTTAGGCTGCTCAGGGGCTAAAATCGGGTTTAAGACTTCAGGTTAAGGGCCTAAGCTTAAGAAGGCTCGGGCTCTCTAAAGTCACACTCCTGAAGTACACCCTACTTGAAAACGACCACCCGAGACCCCTGGATCCTACGTCGCAGCTCGACGTGTCAGAGAGTCCGCATCCACCACGGCTCGAGAACATGTGTTTTTTTGGGTCTACTTAGCGCATCAACTGACCCAGCTATCGATAACCTACCACCAAGATCAGTAAGAAAGGGCTTGAGTAACTAGGCCAGGCTTTTCTCGGAAAGGGGAAGGGTTAAGTTATGCTACATATGTAACGAAGAACCCCAAGGCATACTAGTACTACTTTGTTAAAGCCACCTCTTATGCAGGGCATTGGGGGTTGTAGTGCTCCCTCACACTCAGTCTGCCTGGAGTTTGCTGAAGAAGTCGTGGACCACGCCGGTCAGACTGATCCTCACGAGATCAGAGACTCCAATACCACCTAATTAAAACAAATCCCTAAACCCTAAACCCTAAAAAAGGACCTGCTCTTAAATCACAGCAGGGCTCCAAGACAAGGGCCTCTTAAGAACGGAGCAACCTCAAGTTCTGGTAGTAGGGGGCCCCTTCATACGGCCGTAGGAGCCCAACTATTACCTTCATGCTGGGCTAATGTCTTAAGCCTTGCATAAGCCTTTCAGTACCTTAAACCTAAGCCCTAAATCCGAAACCCTAAATAAACCCTCTCCCGAAACCCTAGACCTGAACCTCAAACCGAAAATCGATTATGAAGGATATATGGAGTTCTAGGGAGGGTCCCCAATTACCGGACAGTTCTGCAAGAACGGAGACCACCGTAAACCGAGACCGGAAGCTATGCCCGCAAACTAGACAGTCAATCTTCCAAGAAGCCTCTCGTCTCGCATAATACAACTACCTCAATACTTAGAATATCTTGGAATTCGGGTTTGGCGCACACTATACGACAGCCAGTACGTACAAGAAGGAAGGCCTCACGAATACTTTTCTCTAACCCGTACATCCTTTCAGCGGGTCTTGGTCCTTTGATGTCGTTTGCAAACAGTTCGCCGCAGAGGAGATGAGGCTTGGCTTCGAGTTTCGCAACTTGCAACTCTCACATGGGATTTAGAAAATATGGATATCAGTGCTGTAGGGTTCTATAGTAGAGGATTATGGGACTTAGTAAGTAAGATTACAAGTACCTACCTCGATTGGGGTATTTAAAGGTAAGCATAAGTACAGAGATCTGACTTATAGCCGCGCCGAGTCCCTTGTTGAGGTATCGCTGAGTTACAGGAATCTGGGTAGTTCTCTAAAGAGAAGGGTACGGCACACATATAAAAAGAGCCGTAAAAGGGACCTCCATGTAGGGAACCACCCACCTACGTCTATGCATTTCCAACCGCCGCCAAAGTGCACGCGAGCACGGAGGTCGTAGAAGGGCTGGCAGGAAAGCACCTGCGAGGAACCCACAGGGTCCGAGTAATATAGGGGCCTTTGCCATAGTTAGATTAGGGTTAGAATAAGGTCTCATGGTATATTCGTCTACTTTTAAGCTAAGGAACCTGGGAATGGCTCCGTTGTAGCAGCCAGGGATGCAGGTACGAAAAACCATTCAGCAACCCAAACAACAGACTTTTGGCGAACATTGCTGATATTCACCCACACATACGGTCCAACGAGGCTTTCTGCAGATCAAGCGATGTTGCGACCTGCGCTCATCTCCCGGAAAACACGGCTCAGGAGTCAAGAGTGTGTTCAGGGCATGTTTTCAACTTACTTCAACGATCTAGCGACTGGGAAGTAGGCTATGCTGCGGATTGTAAGTGCCCGACATTGTGGTTCTCTTCATTCGAACTGGTATTTTTGTGAACCCAAAGCCATGGACGCCAAAAGCTAACATAGCGCACCAGGTTTTGGGCATATCCCACGAGCATTTGTAATGGGGAATCTCAGCCGTAAACCCTCGCGTGTGTTAGCAGCTTCTGAGGCTGCTATATCACCTCACAGCTCAGTTCTCTGAACGAGGGTCCCTCAAAAAGGTATCCCCAAAGAGAGTACAGCACTCATAGAATGTGGATACCAAGAGCGGCCTGACTTCTCTTGGGACCTTAGTATTGTTGGAGTGGGGTTTGGGGGGTGGACATGTATATAGGGACTCGGCAAAGGGATGACTACAAAAGTGTTCTCAGACGTCTATAACACAGAAGTTTGAATAATTACCGACAGTATTTTGGGGTTCCTGATTATAAAATTTTAGTCTAATATACACCAATCTTATTCTAACTATTAAGGCCCCTGCATTATGCGAGAACACCCGAAAAGACAGACTCTGTGGAAACCTCTCAGTCTCGTGTGCAACGGCACCAACAGACAGCCCTAAACCCTCAACCCCCAACATAAAGCCCAGAGAGCCCAACACCCCTTAGTTAAGGAAGATACCTTAAATTAATAGGGGCCTTCAATATTAAGATTTACATTAGGGCCTTAATAATGTGATTTAAAGTCTATTCCTTAACTAAGTCGAAGGGGGTCTTGGGCTTCTTGGGAAGCCATGGAGAATCCAAGCATCGACCTTTTAGGGCTTAGGGCTTAGGGCTTCGAAGGCCGGGACAAAAAATGTCGCTGCTCCTCTGCTGACTTATTTCTATGAGCCCCCAAACCCTAAACAAACCCTAAACCCTATAAGCCCTATTAACCCTATAAAGCCTATAATAAGCCCTTATGAACCCTATAAGCCCCAAAAGCATCAGGAAGCTTTTCCCCGGGGTCTGTCTGTAACCAGAGTCAAAGGGGCTGAGAAACAGAAACCAAAACGATGCCCGATCTGCTCTAGGGTTTCGTTTTGGGGTTTTGGGCTTCGTGATGTAGGGTTTAGGGCTTTCGGCGCGAAGTTCTAGGGCTTTTGAGTTCGTGATGTCGGGTTTAGGGGATTGTAGTTGACGCCAATCGTGTCCGGGCATAAGAACTCCAGGTGCCCTACATACGAAACCATAAGCCACCAAGCGAAGCAAGAAAACGCAAGCAACACCCAAGAGCCGTATATTGTAGGTCCGAAACCCACCTCCGTGAGCAAGTAAGACTCCCAGCGCGTGTTTTCCTGCACTGATCCGTGTGTACCGTTGGGCGTTGAATGAATAAAATGTAGCATATTCATATAAGGGAGAGTAAGATCATACGGTCGATGATATAAATCCTGCATTGCCCATCATAAGGAATATACCATAGTTCCCATAGTTTAGGGTCCTTAAGGCCATGCAGGATTCATATCATCAACAGTACTACTCTAAGCCTTCCGACGCTATATTGCATGTGTGGGGGCTTCAGGGCTGCTGCTAGTCTGAGGATGTCTATGCTCCGTCTGAAGCACTGAGGCCACCAGCATGGCCCCGACATCCGCAATTATTGCACAACCTATGGGCCCTAAACCCCAAAAATCGCTGAGCTTTGTGGGTTGGTTTTGTGCACATTGGAGGCAGGAAATGTTGCCTTTATTTTTGGGGGGGTCGATGATGCGCTCCCTTGCCAGGAAGTTCTGGGTTTACGGTTTGAAGCAATTTCAGCACCCGTTGCCGCTTTCAAACTGTGGAGCTTGCAGATTAAGGCTTCGGGTTGAGGGTTCAATGCTTAGGTTTCGGGTTGAGGGTTTTAGGGTTCAAGGTTTCAGGGTTTATAGGGCTCAGGCTTCTTGTTTCTCCTTGCTGCGGCCTCGCCCAGAATGTCAACAACAAAACCCTTCGCCGAAGCCGAAGTCCCCAAACCCCAGACACTTGCCCAAAAGTTTGAAGCCCTCTTTTTGGCCGCCCTAATAATTAGGACAGGGTTTAGGGGGTATATTGTGGTAGACTTAAACCCTGAGCCCTAAACCGGCACCCGAAACCTTAAACCCCGAACCCGAAACCCTGAGCCCCTAACCCGAAACAAGTCTGGAAGAAAAATCTCCAGGTCTTGGCTGTCCAATTCGGGAACGGATTTTCTTTCACTTCTTCAGGGAAGTAGGTACGGTTGATGATATAAATCCTGCATTACCCATATCATAATCAGGAATATACCATAGCTCCCATAAGTTAGGGTCCTTAAGGTAATGCTAAGGATTTATATCATCAACCCTAAACCCTAAACCCTAAATCCCCTAAACCCTAAACCCCTAAATCCCCTAACCCCTAAACCCCCTAAANNCCCTAAACCCTTAACCCTAAATCCACATCATCAACAGTATCATCAACAGTATCAATGCAGTGCCATCTTTCTAAGGGCTGCGACAAGGCAGACTGGAAGGGTTCTATAACGGTCTCGGCTTTGGGGCTTCGGGCTTCATGTATTCGGTTTAGGGTTTTTAGGGTTTCGGGCTGTATAAAGTCTCGAAAGAAGTCCACCTCCTTCCTTAAACGGCCCGATTATCGAAGGAAGATCCTCTGAAGAAGCGCAGGAAGGGTTGTTAATGAGGGGTTCAGCCACATAAGCCCTGCACGCCCTCTAAGCCCCAAAGCCAAAACACGTCCTTAGTTAGGCGATTTCGGTCCATCACACAATTTTAAGACGCCCCCATCTAGCGATTCCGGCTCGTGAAATATGTAAATATATGTATATATAATATCCTCTAGCTGGCTTTTCCGGTTCTTCACATAAATTTAACACGCCCCCCCCCCCCCGG
>CAJNJA010008461.1:0-15431 GCA_905231915.1 Symbiodinium necroappetens
ATGCTCTGGCAGAACGGATGGGGTCTGGGAAGACGTTGTCATGGTTGGGACATGGATGCTTTGGCAGAACGGATGGGGTCTGGGCGGGCGTTGTCATGGTCGGTAAATGGATGCTCTGGCAGAACGGATGGGGTCTGGGCGAACGTTGTCATGGTTGGGACATGGATGCTCTGGCAGAACGGATGGTGTCTGGGTGGACGCTATCAGATATCATGGTTGGGACATGGGTGCTTTGGCAGAACGGATGGGGTGTGGGCGGGCGTGATCATGGTTGGGAAATGGATGCTCTGGCAGAACGGATGGGGTCTGGGTGGACGTTATCATGGTTGGGACATGGATGCCCTGGCAAAACGGATGGGGTCTGGGCGGGTGGACGTTATCAACATGGATGCTCTGTGGCAATGCGTAAATATGTCTATACATACATACATACATACATACATACATACATACATACATACACACACACATTAAAACATACATATATATATACATATATATATATATCTCTCTCTCTCTCTCTCTCTCTCTGTGTGTGTGTGTGCGTGTGCTTAACCCAAAGCTGCGAGGAAGTCGGACCTGGGCGGGCGGAGGGGCAGAGGAGGCATTAAAGGGTGGCGAAACGACCAGGTCAGAGCCCAGTAGTCAGCCGTAGTAGTCGTTTTCGTCGTAGTATGAGAATTCGTAGCGCTGTAGTACTGGTAGGAAAATGTAGGAGTTGTGGTGGTGGTAGTAGTAGTGGTAGTAGTAGTCGTCGTAGTAGTAGTCGTCGTCGTAGTAGTAGTAATAGCAATAGTAGTAACTAGGAATCGCAGTAGTAGCAGCTGTAGCGGCAGGCACAAGGAATCAGCCATAATCGCAGCAGTATTGACCGCAGAATGAGCGCCATCGTGTGAAGTTGTGCTGTCAGGTCTGAGGGCGTGCGAGGAGGTGAGCCTGGAGTGCCGCTGCTGTATCTGCGCTCAGAATCTGCCAAGCGATGCTTCCGCGATGCCAGCATGTCACCGATGTTTCAATACGCCCTGGGCTTAGTGGAGAAAGCATCGCAGCAATGTAAGTATAAGTGCGGAGCTAGGCGCAGTTGTGTAACAGCAGCACTGCTAGCATGAATGACGAAAGGGCTACCATAGCCACAGGCACAACCGCACAGAGAGCACGAAAAACTGAAACTACGGCCATTTCGTTATCGGTCGAAGGTGTGGAAGTGGTGCTGTGGCGTGGTATTGATGGTTTAGTAGTGGAGGTGGTAGCAGCAGCAGCAGCAGCAGGAGGAGGAGGAGCAGGAGTAGTAGTAGCAGCAGCCGCAGTGGTAGTAGCAGAGGTCGTCGTCGTAGTCGTAGTGGTATTCGTAGAAGTGGTAGTACCAATCTTTTTGAGTAGTCGTACTAGCGGTACTTGTGGTACTAGTAGGAGCAGTAGCAGTAGCAGTTCAGCAGCTGTGGTTGTTGCAGTGGAAGTATTAGTACTGACAGTAGTGCCAGTACCACTACGCTAACTTCGTCGAAGTTGTTTTCCTTGTCGTTGTCATCAGAAGCAGCCTCTGCCACTGCCACAACAGAAACCACAGCTACGCCTGCCATGTGGAAATCAACTACGGGACAATGACAGCTGCAACCAGCGACATCAAGACTGGGCAAATCAAAGCTGCGGAAACATTGCTAAGCTTCGGACAGTCGCCAAACTCGAGTCCCGGTGAAAGACTTCCTGCTGAGCCGGTGCCTTTCTGCACTCTTCTCAAACTGGTTGAAGTTGAAGGCAGCCTCAACCTGCAGACATGTCTTTACGTACTAGAGAGTGAAATTATGTGATGGCAGTTGTGATGCCGTCAAGCTATCTGCGGCAGGAAGGCGCAGATGTTGATGCGAATCATGGCAGACCTCGCCGCAGAGTTCGACCCGAACCAATATCATTTCGGAGACATAACTAGGACAGCAGAATTCAGAAAGGTCTGTGGTGCTAATGGGAAGGCGGAGTAATGCAAGAGGATGCGAACTGCTCAGACCTGTTGCTGCGCATGCAGGATTGTGGTTGCCAGGCATGCTGCTGCCTGCCGTTCACAAGCCGAGAAGAGGAAGCAGGTCCGAGCGGTCATCGTCAAGAACAGACGTCGTGAGCAAATTGCATTGCACCAGGAAGCATCACGTAGCCTGGGTAGAAGGAAGGAAAATCTTTTTGGCTCCTTAAAGGTGGTTTCAGCAACCGTAGCTTTTTCATCTACGCAGCCAGAAAGGAAAACGAACCCTCCGCGTTGAGAGCCTCCGCGATTCAATGGGCGCCGAAGCCTTCAGCGACATGCTTGAGAGCCAGCAATGGACGAGGAGAAATCGAGCCGGCAATCAGTGGAATCTGTCTCAGACATACGCATGGTGGTGGTCCGAGGAAGGCGAGGCATACCGGCAAGGCCCACCATTGCCTCGACGAGATTTGGTGATGGATAACCTCCTTCCTTGCCGAAGTCGGTTGGCCGATCCCTTGCAGCGGGTTCTGCACTGCCTGACCCTGCAAACACCTGCGGCCAGGGCCGCATCCGAGATGGAAATCGTGGTCTGCAAGGATGCGCTCCCCCAACTTCTCGCGAGAGCTACAGACCGCATCATGGTTTTCAGGCTTTCATAAGAGAGCGGCATGCTTTTCGTCCCGAGTAGTAACATTGGACGGCTGTGGTTGTAGACCCAGCAATCAAATCAGGCTCAACAGCTGCCGGATCTCAAGTGCAAAAGCTTCGTATCTGCAACTGTGGACTTCGCTCGGGGCGAGGGTGAGCGAGTGCCCTCAGTACACATCGCCAGCAAGACAGGGCATCCCGAAGAGCTGGTCCTGCACCCCGACGGCAACTGAGTCTGAGAGCGTGTAAGGGGCTGTGCGAAGTGGTCAGCATGGTCAACTGCTCAGGGTAGCCGGATCCGTGTGTGACCAGGATCGCACCAGATTAGTTGAATTCCCCAAGAACGTCAGGGAGTACCAACAAGAGGTCACAAGACAAGAACATCGAGGCTGAATAAAGTCTGTGAGGAAGTCCGGGGTCCCAAGCTCTGGAAGTCAGAGGCTCGACGCTGCCTCTTTGGACAACCTACTCCCCGGCAATGTCGTGGTTCCTCGTCGCCTTCTCGAAGTCAACGGCCGCATCCTCGGCACCGTGGGCTGGGAGGAGCCAGGGCTGGAGGATGAAGTCCATGTTTACAGAGGGACCAACACAAAAAAAACAGCACATAGACACAGACATACACAGAAAGCGTATGTAAACCTTGCCCGTAGGAATCGCCTTCAGAGAGTAGTTGCTCGCGTTTTTTCCGACCCTGCATGGAGTGTCGAAGTTGTGTTTCTTGTTTCAGAGAGTGACTGAGTGGGGATGGGGGTGTCGTCGGTTTGTGATTGTAAGTGCTACCTGCCATGTCCGGCCACTCACACGCATGTACATACATGCATGTAATTATGTATATATATATACACGTACAGTACTTGGTTAGATCTGTAACTATAAGGGAATTTATGATGGAAAAGTGGTGATTATAGTTTTTGCAATTATAGGTTTAAATGCAAATATATTTTTTACGTGTACTTATGCCTATTCAAAATTCAACACACACACACACATATATATATATATATGTGTGTGTATGTCTATATATATATATATACATGTGTATATATATGCATACATGTATGCATGTATACATTCCTGCATAGTTACATGCATACATGCAGACGTACAAACAGGCATGCATGCATACATACATATACACACATATATACATATTCATACATATGTACATGTATATGTACTTACATACTCTCACACACACATACAAATGAAGAAACAGACAACATATGTATATATATATATATACACCCACTCTTGCCAGTCATGTCGCCATACACCTCGCCTGACTTCGTCGAGTGCGAGTGCCAAAAGTGTTTAAACATATATATATCTATACATATACATACATACACAGATATATGCACACACAAATACATATGTGTAAGGATGTGCAGGTGCCTTTGCTTGTTTGTGCGTGTGTGTGTGTGCACGAATGCATGCTCAGTTTCATGGATGCACGGCAAGTGCATAAACCTGTGGAGGTGTGTGTGCGTGTGTGATCGTGCGAGATTGTCATAAGACTAGTAGGAGGATCACGGACGGTACTTGGATATTCGTTTCTTCATATATGTGTACCGGCCAATTGCAGGGGTCAGGAACAGGTTCTAGAGATGAATGACTGCGTGAGTCAGACAGTAATATATATATATATATAATATGACTATCTGTCTAACTATGTTTATATATCCATGTTGTATACATATTTACTTACACATGCATACATACATACATACCTACGTACGTACATACATACATACATACATACATACATACACACGTACATACATACATACACACATGAATAAATGTGTAACCAAGTATATATATATAGATGTATGTATGTATGTATGTATGTATGTATGTCGTGAGGATCTCCCACTGGGTTGATCGTTGTAATTCTCGGCTAGTCCGTAGTCGTAGTTGTGGTTCCCCCGGTACCTCGCCTGCAGCGTCGAGTGCGAGTGCTAAAAATGTGTGTATGTATGTTCTTATGTATGTATGTAGGTATGTATTTATGGGGAGGCGAGCTCCGAGCATCTTTGTCACACTCCCCAGCATGATATACATGATTTAGACTAGATGTATACTATTGTGGTATATGAACCTATTAGTTTAGGGTTGTTCGTACCGAATACAGTGTACATGTAGATACATGGAATGGAGAGACGTTGGCTAAATTTTGAAAACGTCATAAAACAATCGTGATACAGTGGGCTTCAGCATTCGGCAAAATATTTTATGTGTCATCCCCTGGAGGCGCAAATGCTCATGTTCTGTCGTGTATTTATGAGTTCTTGGTTACGGTATGGTGGTCTACTGTGAACAGTAGATGTGCCGCAAGAACAATACCAGCAGTAGCATCTAGCGACATGGGTAAACATCTTTGATGAACTTGCTTTCGCACAGTGGGGTTCAGTAGTATGCCGTTGCATACTAAACTCAGACTTGCTCTGCATTGTCTTGACGGAGGACGTCGCGCTGGCGCTTCCACGCCCTCACGATATGTTTGTGGCACCCTCAGCTTTGAGAAGCCTTGATTCTGCGAAATCGGAACAATGCCATGTTCAGTTCAAGTGCTTCACGGCTGTTGCCTGAGAGGATGTCCACCTTCGTGGAAGGCATCCGAAGTCTTCCAAGCTTGCCGTTGCTTGGGACTGCCCGTGCGATCTGAATATACATGAGGTGTGCTTCATACACCGGTATGATAGTTTTAGTTGGCTTTATGGACAATGTCTATTGCAGGACCTCACCAACCGTCTTGATGCAGCCGAAATGCATGTTGTGCCTTGGAGACGCAAGTCCGACCGTCCAATTCACACCAGCCGAACCTAGTCGCTAGTGTAGAAGATCTCTTTGCTACTGTATCCGTTGCAGCTTGTTGTGTCACGGAGCATCTGCCACCGGCTAGGCAGAGTGACCGTTGCCAGTCGACGGCAGAGAATTGTGCCAGTCAGCGAGCATGATTTAAGCAAGTGGTCTGCCGAGGTGTGGCCTGGATCCCCGCAGGTATTGGTTGTCCGCCTTCGAGGCGGGCTCTGACAAAGCGACAACTAAGAGAAAACTAGTCCTGGCCAGGCTTAAGATTCCGGTCTCTGGGCAGAAAACACTTGAAGAGCTATCTGGGTCCTCACCTGCATCCTGACCTAAAGCATTGCAGCCTTGGGTTGCTTCCCAACCTGCCGCCTTACCGCGCAAATTCCGTGAAAGGTTCTACGGAAGGTGGACTGACTTTGGACGACGCAGCCAACCGATGCTTGTCAGCAGATAAACTCCTGAATAGGCTTGGAGCATGCGCTGCCGCAGTAAAGAGGCTTGAAAGTGCATGCGACTCTTGTGTGCCCTGTACTATCGTCCAGCATTGAACCACCCTATGTCCATACGAATGACGTATAGGAATGCAGTGCATGTAAGAGCCTCCGCCCTGCAAAGGATTGTTCGCTGAGCTTGACCACCTCCGCAGCCTGTCTCTCCCACTTTTGCAACTTCGGAGGCAGCGTGCGCAAGCATGGGACGCGAGAATGCACAGACTCAGGGGTTTGTTAAGTAAGGGTCCTGGAGATATGCGCTTCATGATGTGGTGTGGTCTTGGGGAGATGTGGGAAGAGGAGGGACGGACGAGGAGTTCTCATGGTCCATTTATGTTTGTGCTTGTCGTGAAGTCAGTTAAGAGCGAAGTGAAGATCTCAATCCGAGCTGGTACACCTGTTCTGATGGCCAAGGAGCGACGGAGGGATGCAGTGACAAGCGCAGTGAGCCGGGGCCACTTGGATACTGTACCCAGTGAAGGGTTTCCGTACATGGGGGGTCCGTTGATAAAGTTCGAGTCCTTGGTACGCAAAGCAAAGCTGCAATCTTGAAGCAGAGTCATGGGGGTCTGCCTTGCTTCTGTTGAAGCCCACCCGCGCTTTCAGACTGTGCAGTGTCTCAGGTCCCCCAGATCTTCATCGCTAGGCGCCCGAGTCTAGCATCCCTAAATGCCCCTTCTGAGTATCACGTAACGCGTCCCCTAGCACATGGTGAACTGGCGGGAGAACCCGAAAGGCTAAAGCCTCGCCAGAGCTCGAGCTGGGAGCGCCCAAATCCTATCATGGCCCAAAGATCTCAATCACTAAGCTCACTAAACTACCAAGCACTAATCGGGAAGTGCAATTTCAGTGTCAACACCCAAACATAAGGCTTGGTGCAGCCTGGGCGGCGGCTGCTCGTTGCTGTTTTCAGGGCTTTGCGCCGACTTGCTCTCCTGCTCCAGGCAATGCCGGGGCGTCAAAACAAAGGGTCGAGGTTCGGAATTCCAGAAGGGAGAAGATAAGGAAGATAAGGGATTATATGTAGGGTGCTGTAAAGGATACTCGACTGCAACATGTTATGAACCTGACACCTGGTAAGATCTGAGTCCGCTTTCGATCAGAGGTGAGGCTCGGTTTGTTGCAAGACTGACAATACACTTGAAATGCTCTGAATCTCCTGCAGGTCTTCGTGCCCGAAAGATCTGGAGCCCTACTGCGACTTACGTAGCGAACCCGGAGCCAAGAGGACCGAGTTTGGAATCCCTGCGCGGGCCGATTGCGCCAACTGGTGTCTGGGCGACAGAGAAGTGAGGCCCACATAGGCCACTACTGTAGATCCCCAGGGCCTAGGCTGTGACTCTTGGAGCTTTTGCATCGTCCAAGCACGTTTGCAAGTCATAGCTTAGCAAACAGCACTTCGGCAAGACATCTAGACTCGCCAGGCCTGTTTGCCCGGTACAACTCTTGTGCCACAGGCCATCCGTGCGTGGTCCATGGTTGAGCCAACCTGCAGACGGTGTGCCAGCACATTGAAACATGCCCTTTCCCGTCGCTTGCTCAGCTCGGATGGTTGACGTTTTCGCGATGTTTCTGTGTTTCCGGCAGCGAAATCAAAACCCGGACAAGGTTTGCATCTTGCAGTTCGGCGCCTTCTTTGCTGGAGCTACCGCGTGACATCAGAGCGCGCAAGTGGAATCGGGCAGTGGTTCACGCGCGGTGCCAGAGCCTTCGCTCGCCGACTACAGCCGTATCTGACGGCCTCCCAAGATGCGGCGCGCCGGATGGGTACCCGTTGCCGCGTCGCACTGCGGGCCGCCTGGGACAGCACGGAGCCCTTGCGCAGTGCCTTGGTTTGGTGTTAGCCATCCCTTTCTGCTTGCACAACCAGTTGAACAAGGACTTGCGCCTCAGGCAACCATCCACGTAACCACGTGATAATTCTGAATATAGCATTCATGAGCGATATCTGGTCGGGCATGCGAGTTATCGTGAGAAGTAGGATGCTAGGATGCATGGCATGCAAACATACATAAAAGCACGAAGACGCGCATACACATATGCCTGTTGTGCGTATGTGCATGTACGCGTTTACCATGCGAAGTCCTGAGGGTCTGCTTAACAGTTGCAAGCCAAACCAAGCCGAACCAAGTCAAGCCGAGTCATATTGAAGTCAGAAATCTTAAGAACCACTGTCTCACAGAAGACCCTGTGTGCCACAATGCCCCGTCTCATGCTTAACTTGACTGTCTAGCACAAGACGCTTTTTGTGCACGCGGCTGCATACGCACATGCACACACACACACACACCCCGTTTTTCATGTATACGTTTCGCACAGACGTGCATTTTGTTACATGTTTTACTTTCCAGCAGGGACGACAAAAGGAACTTAAACACCAACAATGCCCATACGGACTCATATGGAAATATGCAAAGCTTCAAAGTAGAGGGACATAGCATCCCCAAATCCTGAAAATCCTTATCTGACGGCCTCCCAAGATGCGGCGCGCCGGATGGGTACCCGTTGCCGCGCCGCACTGCGGGCCGCCTGGGACAGCACGGAGCCCTTGCGCAGTGCCTTGGTTTGGTGTTAGCCATCCCTTTCTGCTTGCACAACCAGTTGAACAAGGACTTGCGCCTCAGGCAACCATCCATGTAACCACGTGATATTGTTGAATATTGCATTCATGAGGTTCAACATCACGCGATGCTAAACCCGAACTCTGCCCGGGACCGTTCGGACAACAGCCCCGCGGCAACGCATGCGACTTTCAGGTGCCGGACACGGGAGACTGACCCGACGCTGGGCCCAACTCCGAGGCGCAGAGGGGGATGTGCAACCCAATATGTGACTGTTGTGCTCTTGTGTTTTTGCGCAACACGATATCTGGTCGGGCATGCGAGTTATCGTGAGAAGTAGGATGCTAGGATGCATGGCATGCAAACATACATAAAAGCACGAAGACGCGCATACACCCATGCCTGTTGTGCGTATGTGCCTTCACGCGTGCACTGTGCGAGGTCCTGAGGGTCTGCTTAACAGTTGCAAGCCAAACCAAGCCGAAACAAGCCAAGCCGAGTCATATTGAAGTCAGAAATCTTAAAACCCACTGTCTAACAGAAGACCCTGTGTGCCACAATGCCCCGTCTCATGCTTAACTTGACTGTCTAGCACAAGACGCTTTTTGTGCACGCGGTTGCATACGCACATGCACACACACACACACGCACACACCCCGGTTTTTACATGTATACTTTTTGCACAGACGTGCCTTTTGTTACATGTTTTACTTTCCAGCAGGGACGACACAAAGAATTTAAGCACCAACAATGCCCATACGGACTCATATGGAAATATGCAAAGCTTCAAAGTAGAGGGACATAGCATCCCCAAATCCTGAAAATCCTTATCTGACGGTCTCCCAAGAAGCGGCGCGCCGGATGGGTACCCGTTGCCGCGTCGCACTGCAGGCCGCCTGGGACAGCACGGAGCCCTTGCGCAGTGCCTTGATTTGGTGTTAGCCATCCCTTTCTGCTTGCACAACCAGTTGAACAAGGACTTGCGCCTCAGGCAACCATCCACGTAACCATGTGAGAATGCTGAATATAGCAGGCAATAATTGTCTGTGGAATCCACAGGAGACCACGTTCAACTGTCAAGATGTGTAGCACTGTATGTCTGACATTAAGTTGGGGGCTCGCGGTGCCGCTTTGCTCTTGGATGATTGTTGTCTAGGTTAAATTAAACTATATTGTGTTATTAAATTGCACAGTAGTGTGTTTGCATCGCATGGCATTACAAGGCTGTTTCATAGTAAATTACATTGTCAGACCCTGCATTGTGATTCGCTCAGAATGCAGGAAGGATATTGGACTACCTTGTATCATACAACGGCACTTTACTTCACTAAGTTATGCTTGACTGCAGTTGTTTCATATAGTTTGGTATTGTATTGTGTTGTCATACTGTACGTAATAACAAATATCACAGTGTGTTAACGATGTTATGTTATAAAACACAATATGATGTTGTCTTGTTTTGCAGCATCTGATTTTGTTTTTTGTAGTACCCTTTAATCGTGTAGGATACTGGAAATTCAAACATATCATGTCCTTCTCGGGTTCAAAAAGGAGCTGCAATGTCGCCACTTGTTGCCATACACTTCGCCTGACTTTGTGCGAGTGCCAACCAAAAGACATGATATCATACCATCTTGTGTTACGCTTTATTATAAAATGTTATGTATAGTTTGTTTTTTGTTTCATTTTCGTGGTATTTTACAAAAATGGATTTTATCATGTGTCATGTTCTTACGAATATAACATTGTTGACAATATGTGTATATATATATGTGTGTGTGTATGCACTTGCAAATCAGTTCATAACCAACAGGTTCAACACTTTATTTTTTATTGTATACGATAGTATAACCCATGGTTTACATCACATTTTCTGTCATGTCATGTATATGCGTGTATGCATATGCATATGCACATGTTTTTTGTTATACATTGTCTATCACATACCTATAGTTTGTATATGAGATATATCAGCCATAGGTAGTTTCTTTTGATAGATTTGGTATGTGATATATGTTCGTTATCTTGGATATATTAGGTATGCTTTATTATGCTTTCACATATTCGACGCATTATTTACACCAGATAGATTAGACATATCAGATATTACCCGTTTTTTCCACATGTTGTATTTTGTATATGACATACTGCGTATATATATATATATATAGAGAGAGAGATGCACTATACACTGTGCATGGTATTCTTTTTATGTTGTATTATGTTACGCGATACCTTGTTTCATCACAACGCTTTGTACGGTATTAGTTTTCTACCTTCATCTACCCCGAAGCTCTCAAGGATCCCCCTTGTATTCTCGCATTCCTTCCGGGAAGGTGGTGTCGACTCCGGTATCGACTCCTTGGGCTCCTGGTGGGGCTCCAGGTGCCGAGTAGCAACAGCTTCCCCTTATAGCCCCCATGTAAGTGCGGTAGAGTATCATGGGAGGTAAAGCAGCACCCACTGAGGGAGTTGAAGCATTCGGCACTTCTTTATCAACAGAGTTTGCCTCGGCGGACTCCTGGGCAGCTTCTTACAAAAGCAAGCAAAGTTAACGTAACCGGTCACCGGTGTTCAGTTCTGAGTCCTGTTTAGCGGTCGTGGGAAGAACCCCTGAGAGCTTGCGAGGATCAATTTTCCAGTGCAGCGTTCTCATCGCCGTTTTGTAATCTTAGAAGGGCATGGCGCGACTTAAGGCCAGGATAAGAGCTATGCGTGGGAGGCCTGGGTTGTATTTGCCAAAGGTACTCTCAGGGAGCCAGTGCTGTTAGGAATTGAATTACTCATGATCAGCACGAGCAGTCGTTTCGGGGAGGATGTCGGGACATTCCTCAGGGCGCTGTTTCTTCAGAAACACCGAAAGCATCTGAGGCTTGACAATGCAGCTCCACTGATGCCCCCGTCCAGTGAGCTTACCTATCTAGTCTCCCCAAGCCCAGGCCTGTAGCCCCTTAACCTCGGGTTTCAGTTGAGCCTTTGGGAGCTGGCTTCTGTGTCATGGTGGCGTCAAGCAGGCTTTGCAAATCGCATCCGGAATAACCCCTGAAAGCCAGAGCTCAGGTGCCAGGGTGGGAAAACATGGTCGTCATCGTCTTAATCAACTAGCCACGGCAGCGACAATCACACTTGGCTATGCATACTACAAACTTCATATCTATGTAGAAAGATACCATCTTATCTTTAATTAGGGCTATGTGTACGTAGATGTTTGAGCAGGGAACACTTATCAATTCAGCATTTAAGTTTGCAGGTTCATGCATACATTCATGCGTAGCAGTATACTGTAATAGAACTTGCCGTGTTGGTGTACCTTCTAATTAGTAGCCAGCAGGCCTGCTCTGCGAATTGTAGCAGGTAAAGGGAGCTCAGGCACCCACCCTTAACTGCACTAGGACGAAGGATAGCTTAAGCATCGGCCTTGCCTCGACACTTACACACACATACTTTGTCATACATATTCTTACATATTTACATGTTCAGCTATAGTAACTGTAGTTGTTCAAGTACCTTCTTACATACACAGGTGCCCCCAGCCTTGACTGTCTGGCTGAGACTGTTTCACGTAGAGACGGTAAATGACTGACTCTGTGCCGGCTCAAAACAAATGATTAGTTCTCTAAATTAGGGTCTCTTTTAGGGTCCTGTTTATCAAGGTGCCGTACAATTTTTGGGACTTACAAGGGCCCCTAGTTTGGAGAACTACCCAAATGCCCAAGCTCGCAGGCCCTGGCCCCGAAGAGCCGCCAGCGCAAGCTGGGAGATGATGTTTCTTTGGCCTTGCCTGTTTTTTTTTCCGTCAGGTTGGGTATAGGGCTTTTGTTTGGGGATTTCAGATAAGGGTCCTAACTCAACACTGGCCCTACAAGGTTTAGAGGACGCTCCTTCGGCTCTGGTTTGCTTGAGAGGGCTTTCATCCTGGTCCTGGGATCAGTAATGATCAGCAAGTACTTACTGAACCCTGCCCCTTGTCGCACGCGCAATGTCTGAGATCCAGAGTTCATGATCCGAGGCTAGATCCACACGGGAAGTTACGATTTTGTTTTTATCTGTTGCTCGATTTTCGCAGCTCACAGAGAAAGCGCAGATAGTGTACGTGTTCGACCCGCTGGTCTGTGCAGCTGGGCATGGAAATTCATTCAGGTACCAGCATGCCCTGCAGCCTCTGGGTCGTGCCGCCGGCAAGGCAGGCTGTGTTGCGCTTTGTGTTTTAATCTGCCAGCGTTGGTGATCAGGCCCATGTGGTCCGCCCTGGTTACGGCATGGCATGAGATGACACTACCATATCTGACAACGGTTAGCGGAGGTGGTATGCGGCGATAGCCAGGGCATTGTGTCGGCCGCAACAGCGGGGTCGGTGCTGAGGCTGCCGATGACAGTGACCACAGCTTAGCGACAGCCCTTATGATTTGCATCATTTTAGTACCATCAGTGCAATCTTTGGCCGTGTCGACATGTTCATGGTAACCGAACCAAACTTCTTCTACAGCTCGTCACCGCCGCAACTGCCACCACCGCCACCACCATTACTATACGACGACGCCTGCAACGACGACACTACCAGTAGCACTCAGATGAGTTCACTAATCTTCCTTAATGTTGAACGTTGTCTCTCGGAAGGCTTGCAAGCGGCTTTGTCCTCAACGAGTCCGCATGGCGAGGGTGCGACGACATGATGCAGCTCGTCGTCAGCCCAGCGCAGAGTCCGACCTTCGAGATTCGAAGTGCTTTGTGTTTTGCTTCCGATTTCACCCTGCTGACAGTGCTCGTTTCCTGCAGCCAGCAATGCACTTTGCAAGCTCATCTTTCTTGAGACAGAGACTGAGGAGCGTCACACCCTGAACTGAATTTTTGCCTGTTCGAAAAGCGCTGAAGGTCATCCGGGTGTACAGTGATGTACAGTGTACAGTTGCAGATGCTGCCGGTTAAACCGAGCCTGAAAGAAATCCTCAGCCGAAAACTCGTTGCGACTTGCGGAAGGAATTGGTGAATGGAGTCAAAGCTGCCCCCTCATTGCCTCATTGCCAAACCTGTTGCCCATGCTGCTGCTGACGTCAGTGCAAGATTACTGGTGCTGGTGCCACCAACACTACTGCTTCTGGAACCTTCTGCTGCTGCTGCCGACACCGAAAACAAGAGTAATGATCTCACTACTGTAGCAGCTTTTACCCTTTGTTTGGAGGAGCAAACTCCATGTTCTGGTTTTTCTGGTGCCTTCTACGATTAGCAGCCTGGTCGACATCGTGGATAATCTGACCGCATCGTGGTCCTTGTCAGGGCTTGTCGTTGGTCCGCAGCAGCAGTGCTGCTACTACTACTACTACTACTACTACTACCACTACCCCCAGTGGTATCATCATGCTGATTCATAAAGCATCGTGGTGACTACGTACTCCTTATGCCCTGGTGTATTCAAATTTCGTGCTGGTCGCCTCCATACTGCCGCCTACGCTCCCAGCGGTGATGAGATGAGTTTGATCCTCATCCTGGTAACGCACCTTTGAACAGCAATGCCGCAACAAGAAGCATCACCTCAACATTCATAAGCAGGGGCAGCCGTCATCGCCGCTCTCCGCGAGTCGGTTCAATAACTAATCAAGCCAAGTTGCACAAATGCGACGAGTCGGAAACAACTCCCCGAGAGCCCTAAACCCTTACTGCACAAAGATGGGAGGCCTAAGAGAGCCCCTTTTGAACAGGCCTGGGCTCTGGAGGCCCCCGCCCGGCGCCACGTCGCGGGCCGTGGGGCTTGGCAGCCTTGCCCCAGGCGGGTCGGCTGAGGCTTTGGTGGTTTTGGGTTTGGGGTTTTGGGTTTGACTTGAGTCCAGTAGCAGAAAGGGTTTGGGGTTTAGGGTTTTGGGCTTGACTTGAGTCCAGTAGCAGAAAGGGTTTTGGGTTTAGGGTTTTGGGCTTGACTTGAGTCCAGTAGCAGAAAGGGTTTTGGGTTTTGGGTTTGGGGCTAAGTATTCGTCAGTAAAGTCGGGCTGGGTCGCTGTAAGCAGACTTTAAAGTATCTCCCCAGAAAGGGTCACAACAAGTTGATGAAATAAAAGGGTCGCAGTGAGCGCCATCACGAGCATGATAAGAACAGCAAATACTAATGAGAAACAAAAGAGACATGAGGGAGTAGGAGCAGGAGTAGGAGTAGACGTAGGAGTGGTAGTCGTCGCGGTAGCAGTAGGAGGACGAGCACGGGCCCAACATCCTGTCGTCTTAAACATATGCGAGCATCATGCACCCCAAATCGCCCAAAGCTGTAATCCTGTAAGAGAGCGCAAGCATGGGTGAATCACCCCTGCACCCGAACTAAAGACTAGCCAAGACCCCTTCAAGGGGAGTGTGGTAGCACTCGGGGAGTGTGATTGCCAAGGGTTCGTTCAGACAGGCATGGGCTTCAGCGGCGGCGGCGGTGCCAAGGTCTCCAGTCTAAGGGTCGGATGTGCAGATGTGAGCTTCAGGGCATCAAAAGACCACTCAACTGATTAGGCCGGTGGCAAGGGCAAAGTGTCCGAGTCCATGAGCCTTCTGGAGGACTGCCTGTGCTCAGAAGGTTAGATTAGACACTTTAGACCCTGCAAACTCAAAAAGACTATGCGGATTCTGGCCTTGCCGTGGCCATGCTTTGCTAAGAAGTGTGCACATCAAAGTCGCTTCATGCACAACTGACATTCCGCCGGTTGGCCACGGCCTAGACATTGCTCCTTTCTTATCCTTCATAGAATGATTGCATCTTGAATAATGACTTGTCGTATAGAAAATAAACAAACGAACAAATAAATAAATAAATAAAAATAAAATTACATACATATATTTATATATACACAGACAGACATACATACATACATACATACATACATACATGCATGTATGGTGCAGCGTCGCGGGACCCCCCCCCCCCACCCCATAGTACTGTATGCGGGTTGTGCATGGGTTTCAGGTTTAGTGTTTAACACCCTTCCCCCCTCC
>CAJNJA010008462.1:0-15431 GCA_905231915.1 Symbiodinium necroappetens
TCTTTAGGGTATTATATAATTTATTATATAAAATAGAATCTCTAATCTATATTTAGAATGAATTTCTATAAGAAAGATTAAATTCTATAAGGAAATTATAAAGTTATTCTTCTCTTCTCTTGATTTTCTTTATAAAAATATTATTTTCTTCTCTTGATTTTTTCTTTATAAGGATTTTATATCCAAAATTTTAAAATTATTATAAAGGCGATCTTCTGGAAGATATTCTATTATAGAGTATCTTGGATTGTATTTATTCTATAGATTATACTGAAAAATATATAAAAGAGAAAAAATTATTTTTCTATAAGATATTCTAGAGATATTTAAGATGGTAAATGAATGACTTAATCATATTTTGGTAAGGATAAAAATGAAAAATCTGATAATAGTAAGATAATCGTATTGGATTCGATAAAATCGGAGCTGGAAACTTGCGATACGATAGATTTTTCTTTCTAATCCAAGAAGAATTGGACGTATTTTGATACTGGTCGAATTTTGAGGACGTATTTGCGCAAAAATCAAAGAGCCGGATTTTTTGGGATGATGATGCTTACAATGATAAATTCGGAGCTAGAAAATTATATCACGACAGAATACAAAATTGAATCTAATCATATAGTGCCTGTTCTTTTTGTTGATCTCCCAGTTAAATTAACTCCTGCTTTCCTGTATCGAGACCTATATTCAGAGAGAGCGGCACCGGAGCTCGTACTCCCAAGATCTTAATATATTTTCTCTTGAAAATATCTTATATATCTATCTCGTGAGTATTAAAAATTTCTGCATTTTTCCTAATATATTTCCTCTTTCAAGTCTTTTGTGTAGTTTTTATTCTATTATCGTGAGCATGTCCCAAAAATATTTAATAACTACGAATATACCTATAGAAAATGCCGGAAATTCTATTATCGGCAATTTATCCCCCTAAAATTCCCAAAATCCCGCAAGATTAATACCGCAAGAGAGAGACTCGGACCTAAAACAACCAAATCTCGACAATTTTAATATTAGTAAAAATATATTCCCGATCCCAAATATTCCGAAATCAAATATTTTTTAATAAATTTTCAAAAAGAAACACATCAAGAAACGAAAATATAAGAGAATATAAAATATTTAATTTTTCTATTTAAAATATTCAAATTAAATTTAATTTCGAATCATAGTTTTCATAACAAATTTTAATTTAATTCGGTAATTTAATATTCGATTCAAGTAATTTTCGATTATATATTTATAAAATCAAATAGAGATTCTAATTAAAAAATATTCATCCCAAAAAGAAAGTATTCTAAAAAATATATATCTACTTTATTTCAATAGATATATAATAAAAAAAAATAAAATTAACTATATAGAGAAATAGATAAATATATAGTATCATTCGATATATTTATAGAATTTTTACAGAATCAGAAAAATATTTAATTTTATATAACTATAAATCTTTTTTCTTTTAGTGATTTCATCATTTAATATATCTTTCAATTTCAACATATTATATCAAATAAATCTGAATTTCTATTATAATAATTCGATATCTATATATCTATTTTTAAAAAATTAAGAAACCTGGATTCGACAGAATATCGAATTCATAGCTCGTAATTAATAATCCAGATTAAGAAAATAATTCTTTTCGTATTTATACTAATAAGATTCTCGTAGGTATTAAGAAGGAATCGGATTTTATGTAAATCATGATGGATCTTTAAGAAGAAATATCATATTCAAGTGTTCGATCTTATCAAGAGCCGTCGTCTCCACGATAATTGCTATCTGTAATTTCATGTTAATTTATATTCATTCTGGAGCTATAGATAGAGATATGCTAAAAGGAAGCAAAGTGTCCACTATTGGTCATTTGGGCATGAAAGTCGGGATTAAGTGTACGACATCGCAGGATAAAATTTTGAAAGCCTAAAATTCTCAGTATAATCCCATGAATCCTGGAATAAAATGCCAAAAGTAAAACAGGGGGGTCTAAAGCTTGCAACTACAGTCTTAGCGGGTTTTGCTGGGATTTCGCGAGCGGAAAATACAGAAGACGTCGTTCGGTACCCAGTGGGCCATCCTCCACAAGGGATTCGGGTTTGTCTGCGGTGTTTAGAGAAGGGGTTAAGGCTATATAGCGGCTACATGTGGGTTACGGCGACATCTGAATTTCGACCCTTCTTATCTTAGTTTGAACTGTGGAATTGAGCCTGGAGATGGCGACAGGATTTGGATGTACAAGGAAGTTCACTAGCATGGGTAGGTGGATTGTTTATTTGGACTGCAATTCTTAAACCTTTGAGTACTTTAGACCGGACTCTCTTGCTTACTTTAAAATGAGAATGGACTGGCGACACTGGCCGCGGAACCTTTAGAGTAGGAATCTCGCCAAGGAATTCGACCATCGCTGAACCCTGCCACGAAATCCCGCACCAAAAAGCTCTGCTACTGACAGGTCATGTCAAAGGCTTATCTTGACCTTCTGGAACCTACTGGTTTCGAAGCCCGAACCTTAATGGGAGTTAGGATTAGGGGCACCCTTGGGATATAGACCTCAATAAGGTCCCTGTTAAGAGAGCCAAAAGTAGGGTTCAGAAGGGTCCTTTAAGGGGTCTCCCTAATACTATCTAGGACTTAAGCCCCGAACAAAGCCCTGAATGCAAGCGCTCCAAAAAGTAGTGCTTCGCATGGTCCTGTCGAGCTGCGGTAAGCAGCTCGCGCAAAGGGTAGGCAGGCTGGCCGGAGGCTTCGAGAGAGTCAGGGTTTTGTGGTGTTTACGGGTTGGGATTTAGGGTTTAAGGTTTGTAATTGAGGGTCTAGGGTTTAGGGTTTAGGGTCGTGTGATCCTTCTGAATTGTGGTTGTAGGATATGAGAAGGCGTAAGGCCTTCCGGAATTGGATGTCAACGGTTTCAAGGTGGAAGCTTCGGGTAAGTGTGCACAGCAGCATTCATTCAAGTTCGGAGACTTTCAGATGACCGGCACCCCAAATCCCAGACCCTATCAGTACCTCAAGGGCAGCAAGTGCTCACTTAAACGACTTTTCTGGGAAGTTTCCAATGCTGCCCGAGAGCGCAGATCCCCAAGAAAAGACAAACAACAGCCAACAGCACACACAAGGCATTCCGACTAAAGGCCAATAGAGAGTTCGTTACCTACACTCAAGACCAAAACCTACAACTCTCAATGCCTAAACCCTGTCAAGACCATCCAAGCCTCGATAGTGCGAATGAAGTGGATGGTGACACCTCGGATTCCGACTCGCGATCAATGTTGATTTGTTTGGCTTTAGCTTGCACTCAGGCTTGATACCTGCATAATCAGTTTGTTGCATGTTATAGAAAAGTCAATGTCGTTGTAACTCGGCTTGTGGCGCGAACTTCGGGAATTGCAGCCATGTAGCCCCGAAGTCCGAAGGCCCAACCTGAACCCCAAAGCCCAAAACCCTTCATCTAAAACCTAAGCCGCAGAATCCCAACACGCTAAAAGCTCTAAGCCCTCAGCCCCAAAACCCACCCTGGACCCAAAGCCCTAAACCCTGAACCCTAAACCCCACAAGCCTTTAACAAATCCCTAGAAACCGTGAAGCCCATAAGCACTAAACGCATAGAAGCCCTGAGCGCTACGCCCCATAAGCCCTAAAAGCGCTAAGCCGTAAACTCTAAACCCTAGACCCTAAACCCTAAACTCGAAACCCTAAGCCCTAAACCCTAAGCCCCATAAGCCCCAAACGCCCCAACAAAAAGGCCTAAGCTCTGAGCCCCGGGAACCCGGAGTCCGACACCCTTAGGACCGTCTTGGAGGCGCGCGCGGAGCGCGGGGCAAGCCGATGAAGCCCTTCTGGTATGCCTGAGTCTCTGCTGTTTCGGTTTTTAGGGTTTAGGGTTGAGGGGTTTAGGGCTTAGGGTTGAGAGGTTTAGGGTTTAGGGATTTAGGGTTTAGGGGTTGGGTCCAGGGATTTGGGTGTTTAAACCCTATACCCTAAACCCCTCTAAACCCTGAACCCTAAACCTAGCATTCGAGGTTTTTTGTAGACCGCGGCCTTTCAGCCAGATGAATTTCGCGCCATGTTTTTTGGGCCCCAACACAACAGGCATTATCGGATGCCTCACATTACAACCCAACGAAGCTCTAAAAATCAATGCGTGGGAACCTCCCGGTGCGTGTGTGTCTGTGTGTGTGTGCGTGTGTCCATACTGCAATAGCAAGTGTCTTGGAAGCCTTCAGGTTCTTGCGCTAGGGCTTAGGGTTGTTTAGGGCTTCGGATTTGGGGTTGTTTAGGGCTCGGGATTTAAGGCTTAAGGCTTAGAGTCACACCGCATCTCGCCAGGGCCTATGAACATTACACTACACCGGAATGCAAAGAAAGTGTCGATATACTCAGAGCCTTTTGCAATAAATGGAACGCAAGGTTTCCTAATCAAGCTCCTACATTAAGCCCGGCACCCTACATGCCAATCACCCCCCCAAAGCCTGGACCATTCAATCCTCGCAAACCCGAAGCTGCAGAAAGCTACACTTTTTCTTCTGAAATCTATATTGTACTGCTACCTTCATACCAAATAAACTTGCTGTGGCTATAGGAACACATAAGACCATCATAACATGTACGTTCCTTGTGCCGTAGGCAAACGCTACCCCCCAAATGCGAAACTCCTAAAACCGGAAGTTGAGTTCCCCGGCCAGCGCTCCCTCTTGGAGCAGCTGGAGCAGACGAGGGCACTCCTTGTGCAAGGGGCACGGTTTAGGGTTAATAGAAATTGTTAAGGGTTTGGGTGCCGAAGCTTTGACCGTAAGTTTTGACCGAAACGTTTTGACCCAAAGTTTTAGTTTTTGGAACCTGATTTTGAATTTGGGGCCGGGCTGGGCTGGGCTGGGCTGGGCTGGGCTGGGCTGGAAAGATTTGACCGAAACGTTTTGATCGAAAGTTTTGGTTTTTGGAACTTGATTTTGAATTTGGGGCTGGATTGGCTTGGCCGGGTTGGGCGGGGTGGGTCTGCGGCTGGATTGGGGCTGGAGTGGGCTGGGACTGGGCTCGTGGGCTGCGCTGGGGCGGGGCGGGGCGGAGCCGGCGGCGCGTGTAGTTGCCAATTTTCCAATGGTTTTATCGAGACTAAAACCAAAGCCGTACTACTGGTTCATTTCTACTTGCACCCCGGCCGCATACACGCGCGGAGTGCAGCAGCAGTGCCTGGTCCAGGTGGTGTAGGCCTTGGATGTGTTGAACTGTAGACTTTAAACCTCAATACTTTCTGACTTTTATAATGGCGGCATGATTTTTAGTGCATTGTTTACGGAGGACGTCACTGCTTTTCGTGTCTTCTACCAAAAAATTTTGTTTGTGTGTGTGAATTCGAGGCTGACCGAAGGCGGGGGTCAGGACGGCCTCATAAATGCGCCGAATGCAGAAGTGTATGGTCTAGGTGCCGCGAGGTTCGTTCGTAAGTTCTTCATGAATAGGAGTTAACACACGTTTTTGCGTACGACATGCAAGTAACTTGATTGCATTCTGCAGGTTTTGCTGGGACAACCATTGACCTTAGCTTCTTGCAACGTGGGTGTTCACGCATACTTGGCTCTGACCCTTCTGCAAACCTTTACCCTTCTGTGTTGCAATGTGAAACAAGGAACATTGCTGCTTCCGCATGCTTCTGTTGGAAAGTCTGTTTTTTGTGCATGGAGTGCAACCGGCCGCGACAAGAGGGGGGGGGGGGGTGCGGGAGGCCGCATAAACGCGCGGAATGCGGCAGTGCCTGGTCCAAGTGCTGTAGGCCTTGGATGTGTTGAACTGTAAACCTTAACCCCCAATACTTTCTGAAAGGAAGAATGGCTGCATGATTTTGACGGCTGAGGTCACCGCTCTCACAGTAGCTTGCCTGGATAGAAAGCTGAGACACATAAGAATCTAATTCATGCATCATAGAGAATGCAAACTACCTGAGCGAGGCACATAAAAGTTTCTTCATTTTCGATTTCCGAAATGTGGTGGGCAGGGACTGGAAGGTCTTCTACATCCCACAGGTCTTTGTCTTTCTCTGCCTGCATCCCAACAAAACAAAGGTCACTGACATCACAAGAGTTTGTGCCTGCCTTGCTCTTCCAGCATAAACAACAGCAAACAGCAGTCCTCTTGCCAGTCTAGGTCTCCTGTGTGATTCTGAGTTCCTGATGGTTTCAGACGTGGCAGCTGCACTTATGCACAGTTGAAATGAAAACTAAGTACCGTACCCACACAGCAATGATGGACTCTTCTGGCATCGATGTGTAGAGCGTCTCTATGGCCCAACTTGTATAAAATGTGATGCCTTGGTCACAAAACAACTGAATAACACAGGCTGTCTAAAACTGAAAGCGTCTGTAAGTCTGTAAGTTTCTGGCTCGGTCCCATTGCCATTGCTCGTACTGCTGCCAACATTTACGCACAGAAGCACAAGTGTCCCAATCCTGGCTACCAAACTGCCGAATATGCAAAACTTGGAACACAAGCAATGGAGCATGGAGCATTTCATTGCATGATTTTCCCTGTCCTCATTCAAGATCTTGCCAAGACCTTCATGTGGTTTGCAGCTGCCTACCGGGGTCTGTCCTGGCCGCCCCTTGAAAGCAAGCAGGACATTCCCCGTATAGGACAGCCAAGCTGAATCCTGGCAATGCAAGACATGACACAGTGACACGCAAAACAAATGCAAGTATGTCTCCAGTAAATCCTGAGGTCCAGAGCTTAGTGCGACTAAGCATTTGGCGTGAGGATTATGGGCGATGTGCTGTAAGGCAGAGCAGTCATTGTTGCCTGACAAAGCATTCATAGCATTCATGCATGACCAATCCACTCAAGTCAAAGCAACCAAACAATGAAAAAGCTGAAAGACCGCCTTTTGGGCTCGAGCTCCCGGGATCTCTTGGGCTTCTTCTTCATCGAGGGATCGATAAACCCGGGTAAGAAACTTACCCAAGCTCGTCATCTCCTGGGCAACCGACTGCAGAGCAAACAACTCACTTTCCATGCTCGACAAGGACACCAACTGCTGGTGGCGACACAAGGTCTTCACAACAAATCCATCCACAGCACGAACACCGCCACTTATTCCTCGCCTCTTGGTGGTCCTCAACGGCGCATGCGAAACATCCGAAAAGCAAGCCAAATGCTTCCTATCAGGAAAGTACGTAGACTGCACCAAGACCTGACTCAAAGCTGGCAACCTCACGATGGCTCCCATGTCATTCTGAAGATACCTTACACAAGGGATCTGAAGCCTTGTTTTGTGTGATTGGTTGTTGTAGCCTGTTGAGTAACTAGAATAGACCCATAAGCTCGCCAGTCCTGACGAGTTTGTGTCATCCAAGCCACTTTTCCTAAAGCAGATCGGAACCTTGAGTAGGCCTCTGGTGATAAAGGCAAACCACCCTCCTTTTCAACATGAACCGACACATCTGGGGGACTTACAGAGCCTTTTCCCGAAAGCCCATAGGCCTTGAAGGTCTCATCCAAGTAGTCCTCTGGCAAAGACACCGTAATCGAAGACTCCCCCTCTCTCCGAGAGATAACCCTGCCAATAAAGCGCAAAGAGCCACCCCCGTCTTGAGAAGATCTGATCACATCTGTCCTCTTCAGCTCAACCCTTTTCTCAATCACCCCAAAGATGCGATCCACATCCTCTTTCGTAGGTGCAATACACAGAAAATCGTCAACATAGACCAACAGCAAACACGGACCTGACTCAAGCATCCCTGAAAAGAGACACGGCTCCAAACTAAATCCATTCTTGAGATGCCTTTCGAAGACCATTGGGCGCTTTGCCGAAATGAAGATACAACGGATCCCCTGAAACCGTAGACACCGAAAGTGGAAACTTCGTCACCACATCTCTCTTCCTCAACGGTGTAGCCATGAATGCATGTGAAACATCAGCACCTGCAACAACGCCGTTCCTGCAACCTGCAATCCCAAGAGCCGTGAACAAAGCATCAGCACTAGGAGTAGGACTCGAGATGCCCAAAGTTCTTGCAGACTCTGAGTGTTTTCCTGCAATGTCCTTGATGACAATTCTAGCTCGCACCGTGGTCGGAGTCTTCTGTGTCGTAACCCAATGGCTAGGAATGACCCTCAACGTGCCAGGAAACCTCTTCTCAAGATTCTGAAGCTCAGGCGCAGTCAACAGATCCCCTGTCTCCATATGACTCAAATTGTTCACCTCCTTGATCATGCCTTCCATGACCTGATCCCCTGAAAGCTCTCCCAAAATAGAGTCGTCGATGGCAGATTCGGCCTTCCAAAGTCTCAAGTGCGACATTTTCCCAAACGGCAAAACAACGCTCGTAGCATTTGGGGCAAGCCGAACCGAATCCTGAAGCGCTGAAAGCAAAGGAACGTGACTGGTAACTTGAAACGCCTGTTCGACAAAACTCGCAAGAGGCATGTGGATATCGTTCCCTGTTTCACAGCTATGAGAAGAAACTACACAAGAAGCAACGCCTTCTTGACCAAGCTTCATCTCACGCTCCAACTCCTCCACTGGGACTTCAAAGGAGCGTTTCGCATTGCTAGCACGCAAATCACTTCCCGACGCTGCCCCAAAATCACCTCCGACCTCAGCCGGATCAATCATGGGCATCTCTTCACCCTCACCATAAATCCCAGCAGAAGCACGCATTGAGGGAGTCCGCTGCACGGAACACTACACCTTGCCACTAGAGAAGACACGACAATTATGCTGCACAACTATGGTGCCTACAAACTCTGATTGCCTCCACAGAAATCTGTGGCAAGTGCATCATTGCCGGAGGGTTTAGGGTTTAGAGTTTAGGGGTTTAGGGCTTATAGAAATTGTTAGGGTTGGGGGGCCAACAAGTTTTTTTGAACCATATTTTGAATCTGGCGCTGGCTGGTTGGGACAGGCTGGAGGCTGGGCTGGGGTGGGTAGGGGTGCTGGCCGGCTGGGCTGGGCTGGGCTGAGGGGATGCTGGGGCTGAAGTGGGGTCTGGACTGGCTGGGCTGGGCTGGCCTCGGCAACCCTGAAGCGGAAATTGGTTTATGAGAAAATGGAAAGGTTGTGTCCCGAACGAAAAATTGAATTTCCGGATGGCCAACAGCAACAATCAATTTCTATTTATTTCTTTCTTGAGGGATTAGGGTTTAGGGCAACAATGTCACTCAGACCACCGATTTGCGGTCGCTACTTGGAGAGTCGGGGGACATAGGGAGTAGTTAGTTTATAAAGCTACAATGTACAAGTATATAACCCCAACTAGGATCCGTTTTAGGGTGTTGCAAACTCCACTTAGTACCACTTACTGTCCCCCGCCCCTCCACGTAGTGACCACCTCATTCCGGTCAGCTGTAACCATTCAGGTGGTCACAAGTGACACTGCAAAGTGTTTTTCCACCTCGCGCTAGGATGCGAGGGGAACCCTACTTCGAAAGAACCCATTCTCAAGTGTTCAGCAGCCAGCAATGCACACCATCACCGTGCAGCCGCAGAATTGCGATTGTAACGAAGTCCCGAAACCTGAAACCGCAAATCATACTCCAGCACTGTGAAAGCCCTGAGCGACTTGCGACTTCTTTTGCAGACCTTGTGCCGGTCATGCAAGGGCAGGCAAATGCAGGCAACTCACCAAGCGCGAGCTGCGAAAAACAAGGCGCAAAACAAGTTCAGCGGGACCGACGGCTCACTGTTTGTAGCCGGCCTGGAGACTTTTAAGCGTTTAGGGCCTTAGGGATTAGGACTTAGGGCGTTTGTGCTTGTAGTTGTGCAGGCTTCTTTAAGGATGCCATAGTTCTCCTCTACTTACACGGGTTTGGGGCTTCAGGACGGTTTAAGGTCTCGTGTTAGATAGAAGCAAATCCAGAGCTGTCAGCTCTGGGTTACACGAGGGCTGCAGGCCAGACAAGTTTGCGAACATGTCATTTTCAGTTGAGAAATGCCTGGGATGAATCACCCTGGTGAACCACAGTTTTGTAGGCGTGGCTGCTCAAGCGAGGACGAATGTATTTGAGCACTTCGTCCGGCCCTCGGATTGGCAAAGCCTTCTTCAGCTGCTCAGTAATTCGCGGGCAGCTGTGCTTTTATCAACACCACAAAAACCAGACTGATGAAACGACGGGACGCCATATTAACAATAATAATAATAGTAATAATAATAAATAAATAGATAAATAAATAAATAAATATATATATATATATTCTCGTCGTAACCATTACAAGAATTATGAGCCCCGCACCCAGGGCCGAAAACCCTGACCCCTGAGCCACAAAAGCCCTAAGAGCCTCAACCCTAAACCCTTCCATGAACAACCCTAAGGGTTTTTGGGTTTAGGGCTTAGGGCCTAAAGCCTAAACCCATCGCCCTGAAGAACAACCCTGAACCCTAAACCTTTTCAAAACAACAGCCGAGAGCTCTGCGACGAGCCCTAAACACTAGAAGCCCTATAACCCCTAAAACCCCTAAACCCTGAACCCTACACCGGAGCCTCCTTCTCCAACTTAGCCCAACGGGCCCGGTTGTAGTTCAAGGCACATTGCTGGATGGCTTCTCCTGGGTTTAGGGTTTAGGGGTTTAGGGGTTTAGGGCTGAGGGCTTAGGGGTTTAGGGTTAAGGGCTTAGCTAAACCCCTAAACCCCTTTCAGGGTTACCTTGAAGTTTGTTTAAAGTTTTCTAAGGGTTTATAGGTAAGTTCCTTTGATGCAGCGGTTCGATAGCATTTAGGGTTTAAAGGCCGTCGCGCCGGGGTGTCGCGTTTAGGGTGTTGGGTTTTTTTTCGGCGTTAGGGCCCTAAACCCTAAACCCTAAACGTTAGGGTTTTACGGGTTTGGGGCTCAACCTTTAGGCTTTAAGGCCCTACGCCCTAAACCCCTAAACCCTATATTTAGGGTTTCGGGTTTAGGGTTTAAACCCGAAACCCTGAACCCTAAACCCTAAACCGCTTTAGGGTCTTCAGGATTGGGGGTTCTGGGGTTTTAGAGCGTCGGCTTCGGGGTTGGGTTGATGAGGGGTTTAGAGTTTAGCGTTTTGGGTTTCGGGGTTTAGGGTTTAGGTTTTAGGGTTTAAGTTCTATAGTAAACCCCAAGAGGTTGGAAACCGGATTCAAGACAAATAGTGCTGGTTTAGGGTTGCAGCGTTGCGGGTTTAGGTTTTAGGATTCTCTATACGTGTCTCTTAAGGGTTGAGGTTGTTGGGTTTCCAACTTGTGGGCTTCTACTATACATTTAAGTCTGCCAAGTCTCCCATGGTCGGATACGGGTGCACGGTTCTGGCCTCGGCATCGAGGCCGAATTCCGGCTACAGCAAAGCCTCCAAGCTCCCGAACCCCAAACCCGAAGACCCCAAACCGGAAGCACTACTGTTGATGATATAAATCCTGCATTATCTAATGGACCCTAATCTATGGGAATTATGGCATATTCCTCAGTATGGGTAATGCAGGATTTATACCATCAACCGTATAACACTGTACCCGGGGGACTGCTGGCAAGTCCTGTCTCGGATTTGGGGGGGTCGCGCAAGACGTGACTCCGTAAACCTGAACCCCTGAAGCCTCAAGCTAGTTCGAAACATGAAACCCGAAGCTCTCATAGCAACCAACATAGTAACCCCGTTGCGTAATCCTACGGTTGATGGTTTAAACCCTGCAGTACCCACAGTAAGGAATACGCCATAATTCCCATAGTCTAGGGTCCTCAAGGAAATGCAGGATTTATACCATCCACAGTACTTTTCGCAGCTCAGGCCCCTGGCCACTTGCGACAAGCCCAAGCCGTTCTGAACTGCCAGCCTGGAAAAGCTTGGAGGCTGGCGGAGTTGGAGTTTAGGGCTTAGGGCTTATAGGGTTTCTAAGGGCTGTGAGAGTTTAGGGATAGGGTTAGGGCTTACCGGGCTTGTGGGGTTTATAGGGTTTAGGGATAAGATAAAGGGTTTATAAGGATAGGGTGAAGGATTAAGGATTGCGGCTTCAGGGGATGCAGTTGCTCAGGAGCACCGCCATGTACTTCACAATTGCCAGAACTGGGCTATGGAATAGGATTGTGGTATGTATTCTGTTAAACTTATGTGGGGCTTCACCGGGCTATTTGTTAGTATTTCATCAAACTCTTATCTTAGGGGTTCCGGTCTTGGGGGTTTCGGGTGCAAAGGCGCAGGATGTGTTGGACGTGTCTTAACCCGGCAGTGTGCATGTGCGGATGGTACCTTGTGGCTGTGACATGCACCCTCTTTGTAGGATCTAAGTATAGGGGGTAGATGGAGGGTCTAGGTGGAAAGATGTTCAACAAGATTCCTCTCGTTCAGTGCCATACCCCAGTAAACCTTCAGCCACAGTTCAAGAGTCGTTTCACGACATCCGCAATACGCGAGATGTTCACGCCCTAAGCCCAAACCCTGAAACACGTAACACGAAGCCCTAAACATCCCGAGCCCTAAAACTCCCATCAAATGTTAGAATACTCTTATGAGCAGTTATATGATTAAACCGTAAAGCTTAAAGCTCTCATTTTGCACTACTAGTTTTTCCCCTTATGAACGGTTACAATATACAGCCCCCAAACCCTGAGCCGTCCTCATCATACACGCCTTAGAATAGCCTTTTTCAGGCCCCCCCCAACACCCCGAAGCCCTCAACCTACCTTTGGTTAGTAGGGAATGGAAGAATGGCAGTAATGGTACTTATAATAGTTCCCATTCCTCCATTCCCTACTAACCTAAGGTAAGTCAAACCCAGGAGATCCGGCAGAGCCACGTGAGCTCCGCCAGCATCTCGCCAGCGCCCTCCGACACGACGGTGGCTCCAACGATCTCCTTTTCATGATCTTCTGAGGCTTTTTAGGGGTTTATAAGGGATCGGGTTTCAGTTGTAGTGGGCTTTATACAGGTTTTATCAGTTTTTGAAAGAGCTTTATGAATTTTGACTGAAAGTGCTTTACAATCTTTCAGACGTGCTTATGGGGGCTTCAGTAGAGCTTCTAGGTCCATGACTACTAGATCAAGACTAGGTTTGTTTCGCAAAGGTTCTCGTAGTGTAGGGCTCTATAAGAGGGTCCTACAGCCTTTTGTGACGTGAGCTATTTGTTTGCTCAGGGCCTAAGATGTGGGCTTCAGAGTTAGGATTTAAGGCCTTTGTATCTAAGGTCGAAAATCCCAATACTCATCAACCCTCAATGCTGAACTCGACCTCAGGCCCTAAACGTTCACGGTGTACTTGGGAGACCAAGGGACTTACTTAGTCGGCTACACGTAGAGCGACAAGGAAGGCAACCCGAGCTGGGCGACTTATTATAAGTCTATCTGCAACCGACATACAGAATCCTGGATTCCTCCAATTTGTGTGGAATTTCGCGTAACTTCTAGCCGGATCCTTAACCGATGCGACTTAATGTTGATTGCTTGACGAAAGGGCAGTGGGCTCTCTGGGTTTTGTCTTCGCTCCAAGACACTCCCCCCCCCCACCCACGGTGGTTTTTGTGGAGCCCTATGCGACTTCCCCCCGTCGTCGAAGTGTCGACGCCCCTAAAGCCCTAGGCCTCAAGAAGCTCAAGGCCCTCCCAATCCTAAACCCTAAAGCTCCGATGCTAAGCCTCAAGCAGCTTAAACCCCTGAACCCTAAACCCTAAACCCCTAAACCCCTAAACCCTAAACCCTAAACCCTAAACCACAAGAACAAACAGTGAGCTGCAGACGTGTCCTCCGTGTTCCGGCGGCACAGAATCTTCACCAACCCTCCTTGGTTGCAATGTGCAGTGCGCCTACCATAAAAATCCTGGCTTGGGGTTAAGTTAAAGACTCTTTTTCCTGGCTTGGGGTTAAGTTAGAGATTCTTTTCCTGGCTTGGGGTTAAGTTAAAGATTCTTTTAAAGGGCTTCTGAGAGAGCTCCTGTAAGAGTTCTTATGCAAAAGTTCCTCTAAGGGCTCCTGTGGGGGTCAAGGCGGTTCCAAGTTTTGAGCCTCCACTTGCGGATCAAAGATCCTGCTAAGTTATCAGTTGTTTCTAATTCAACACATGGTTTGAGGGGTTACCCAGAGGCCCCGAAGTAGCTCCTTTTTGGGATTACCTTATAGGATTCTAAATATAAACCATAAACAGGAACTACTTAGGGGCCTATGGGTAAAGCCCTGTAAAGCTTAGGGTTTAGGGTGATCATCTGCAGGGCATGAGCCTTTGCAGCCACAGGTTTTGCGGGAACTTCCCTGGATCCAACTTCAGTGTGAGCACAAACAACCTTGCGCCTTGCATGGAACACCCTCAATCCCAACCAACCCCATCCCCCAAAACCCTAAACCCTCAATCCCAACCAACCCCTTCAAACCCAAACCCGGCATATGGGCCTTCCTAAAGAAGAAGCCTGAACCTGAAAACGGGATTTGGTGTTCTGTGTCAGAAAACCCTAACCAGGGTATAAATTCGTCCCCAACTGAATCTACTTATGAAATCAAACAGGGTACTTACATCGCCTATCGGGTCTAAATATTGGTGCTTCTGCGTACTTGAAACAAGAAGTCCATTTTAGGAATCCTTCGCGTTTAGGGTTTCGGGTTTAGGCCTTCTTGCGGGATCGTCTTGCTCGGAACACTAGACCGGACCAGCTACAATAGGGGCCTGAACAGCCAGATTGGGATTTTGAGGGGTTTCATACTCTGAAGTCTATACACCCTAAACCCTAACTACGCCCTAACCCCCAAAAGAGCCCTAAACACCAGAATACTAACACTTTAGGCCACTATACACCCTAAACCCTATAATTAGCCTAGAAGCCCCAACCCCAAAAAATAACCCTAAACACCAGAATGCTCATATTATCACTTCAGACCCCTATACACCCTAAACCCTATAATTAGCCTAGAAGCCCCAACCCCAAAAAATAACCCTAAACACCAGAATGCTCATACTATCACTTCAGACCCCTATACACCCTAAACCCTATAATTAGCCTAGAAGCCCTAACCCCTAAAATAACCCTAAACACCAGAATGCTAATACTAATACTTCAGACCCCTCTACACCCTAAACCCCATAGTATAAGCCCTAACCCCCCTAAAATAGCCCTAAACACCAGAATGCTAATACTATCACTTCAGACCCCTCTACACCCTAAACCCTATAATATAAGCCCTAACCCCTAAAATAGCCCTAAACACCAGAATGCTCATACTATCACTTCAGACCCCTCTACACCCTAAACCCTATACTATTAGCCCTAACCCCTAAAATAACCCTAAACACCAGAATACTAATACTATCACTTCAGACCCCTAGTGTACCCTATAAGCCCTAACCCCTAAAAATAGCCCTAAACACCAGAATGCCAACACTTCAGACCCCTATACACCCTACCTAAAATAACCCTAAACACCAGAATACTATCACTTCAGACCCCTAGTGTACCCTATAAGCCCTAACCCCTAAAAATAGCCCTAGACACCAGAATGCCAACACTTCAGACC
>CAJNJA010008464.1:0-25204 GCA_905231915.1 Symbiodinium necroappetens
CTTCCTCCCAACATCCGGCCGGGCCGAGGCGGACGACGCGCAGCGTTTAAATTATAAAACCCTAGACGCTTAAAGCCTGAACCCCCTAAGCCCTACAACCGCCATAAGACTCCAAAAAAAAAACACCTATTATCCCTTAGCGTTAGGTTTTAGGGGTTTGGGGCTTAGGGCTTAGGAAGCACTAAATGTAGCCATTACAGGATCCCTGAACGAACTTCTAAGAGGCCTCGAGGTTCTTGCAGGATTAAAAGAGACACAACGGGGTACCCCATAAAGCAATCTTCTGGGGTGTAGGGTTTAGGGTTTAGGGGTTTAGGGTGTATAGGGTTTAGGGCTTTAGGGTTTAGGGGTTTAGGGTGTAGGGTTTATGAATCTCTGGGGTGTCGGCATCACCGATGACGAGAGTGCCAGGAGCCTCGGCACAAGTGTTATATAGAGACGGGGTTCTTTCCAGGCTCCTTGAAGGGATACCACGAGCATTCAGGGCTCTATGCTTGGGCTGTAGAGTTCAGAGGTTTAGAAATGTTGTTTGGCTTAAGGCTTCCGAGTTTGAGGGGCTTGATACGGGTTTACTGTTTAGGTTTCGGGTTTTGGTGTCAGGCTCAGCAATTCGGATTCAGGGCTCTGCGGTTAAGAGCTTGCAAAGCCCGGCCTCATAGGGCTTGAATGATTTCCAGGCTTTTGAGTGATTCTCAGGAGGTGAAATGCATCAGAGACATTGATGTAGACGGTAGATGTCCGAATGAACAGAACTGGGTTTGGGGGTTTCTGTACCATAGATACCTTCAGAAAAAGATCTTTAAAACAACAAAAAAAACTGATTATGCAGGTTCCTGTCGAAAAATAGGTCCGGATTAGGTTGTGAAGCTTTCAGGCTCACTGGGTCGACCTCTTTAGCTACACGTGCTCCACTACTCTCTTCTTCAACATTCAAGCCGGAAAAAGTTCAAACTTTTTGGGATAGACCTAATATATACGCCCAAAAAGTTTAAAGTTCTCCCATTGGCTATCTAAGACTATCATGTCAAAAACGAAGCATGGAGCCGCAGGACGGTAGCTCGAAGCGAGCCAGATGTTGTGTTTTTGTCGCAACAGAGACTGGGTTGTTTAAACCCTAAACCCTAAACCTTAAACGCTAACCCTAAACCTTAAACCCTAAACCCCAAGACTTGTTCATGGATACGGTGGACATCCCTACGGAGCTGGCGCTAAAGGCGGTTCCTGAAACAAAAAAACAGCGGTTTGGGGCTTGCGGTCTTGCCCTGCAAAGCATCAGACCCACGGCTATATGCCTAAACGCTAAGCCCCCAACAAAAACACGTTTACAGATAAAGGTCCTGGATTTTAGAGGTTCGCCTGTAATGCATCATGCAAAGACTCTGTGTGGTCTACCTTGAAAGTTTATAGTGGTATGTCTCAGCAGATGCTGTTGTATGAACTCTTACATCTGCGTTAAGGATATAGGGTTTCATCTGTCAAGGAAGAAGACCTTTCCGGATGTTGCTCGATGTCAGGCATCTAACTTGAACACGGGTCACTATCGCACCATATCGCTGCAATCAGTAGGCTTCGCGCTGCTAAGTGCTTGTGTACGAAAACAGCAATCCTGACTCCTTGCTCCTGAAATCGCGAAATGGCCACGAAGGCATTGAAGACATCAACGCTGCCATGATCCGCCTTTGGCACTTATCAGAACTATAGGCTAACCCTTCAAAACCTTTTGAACAGCATTTGTAAGCAAGATCGTCTTAGACCCAACGGAATCTAAACTTAACCATCTCTACTGCCTACCTAGAGAGCCTATCAAGTCCTGCAAGATCGGTTCGGAAGAAGGCGGATCCAACTCTACAGCGCGTCGCTCGCGAACAGAGCTGGGGTGCCTGGCCTGGCTACCAAGACAAACCCCGACAGCCGTGCTGATGACGCCGTCGATGCCTGCGGCGAGGGATACCCTCTCCCGAAATAGCCTAGGCCTTCAGGATTTGTTGAACATTATAGGCTCTTATAGGACCTGTTAATTAACCCTAAACCCGAAACCCTGGACCCTAAGCCCCAAACCCGTTGTAGTTGACCTTGGAGCCTTGGGCTTCAGGGGTTTGTTTTTGGGGAAACTAGGCAGCGTTCTTTAGGGGGTGTAGTTTAAGTTGCCATAATAAAGAAACCCCTTTATTTGCTGTAGATCCCTATTTTGGTAGCTTACATAAGAATCCTAGATTCTGGGTTTAGGGGACCCTAAACCCTAAACGAATGCAAGGGCCCACAGGGAGGCTCTATACATTAAGTTCTGAATCGACCCCAGTCATACCTACTCTAACCCCTACTGCAAGCCTTGAATCTAAGCCCGAAGGCCCGAAACCCCGAACTCGCCAACCCAAACCCTGCGGCCTGAATCAAATGTACAGTTAAACCCCAAACCGCAACCTCAAACCGCCATTCTTTAGCCCTAGACCAACCCTTGAACCTTAGACCACATGCCTCTATGAAGTGCGCCCCCTGCGTGATCAGATGCCAAGCAGCGACAAAAGGACATTGCATAATATGGCGAAGGCAGAAAAATAATAGTTTATATAGGGAGTAGCAGCAGCACCCGTTGTGATAACAACAACAAGCTGCATAGCTGGAATTCGGACTCGCAGGCCAAATCCGCCAGAGTAGAAACAGTCCGCCGCCAGACAGCACTGATACTGGGTTATACCTTTAAAGGACTGGAATTCGGACTCTCAGGCCAAAGCCGCTAGAGTGGAACGCCACCAGATCGCGGAGGGACTCGGTCCCGCGTCCTGCGTGGGCTCAAGTTCCTGTGCTGCGGTTATCTGTTCTCAAGGCAGCTCCTCTCCGTCCGAGATCTGGTGGAACGGCAGCTGCACGTAGAAAGAATCCATAAACATCTTTTGGACGCTCCAGCAGTCCAGAAGTGACAGCGGTAATTATTCAGACCCCTAAACCCTAAACCTTAAACCCTATGCCCTCAAAGATACCTGCAAAGTCCCGTCAGCTACCTGAAGGACCCCCGGCCCTCACTGTCCGTTGGCTTTGAGTGCCCAGGAGCCGTAGCGTACCGCTTGCTAGTGAAGATAAGAAACCAAAAAGGTTAAAGCTACAATAAGGTTTAGGGGTTAAGGTTTAGGGTTGAGGGTTTAGGCTAATTAGGGAAATGGGTTTTTTGTTTAGGGTTTAAGGTTTAGGGTTGAGTTGAAGGTTTAGGGTTGACCCATAGGCTGCATAGTAGTTCCTTGTTGGGATTGCCTTGTAGGATCCTAAATACAAACCACAAAAAGGAACTACTATGGAGCCTATGGGAAGGTCTATCGGATCCTTAAGGGAGGGTGGTTCAAGCGGGGAGGGTCCTAGGGATCCTTAGGGAGCTTTAGGGAACCTAAGGGAGCCCTAGGGAGAATAGGGGATTATTGGGTTATATACCCCTCTTAGAACCCCCTCCCTTAAGAATCCCATAAAAGGTATACATAACCCCAACTATAGACCCGATACCCGAAACACCACAAGACACCGTAACAATCTTAGCCTAAGGGTCCATGTACCCAAATAGTATACTTTAAGGCCAAAGTATATCTGTTTGGCTACATGGACCCTTAGGGTTATAAAAACCCTCGAAATTAAGGATCTCATAAGGAACCCTCAAACGTCAAAAGCAACACTTGCAGGACCCGTAAAGGGAACCCTTCGATCAGTTAAAGACCCCTTAAAGGAGCCCTTATCCGTACGGATTCCTTATAGATCCCTGAAAGGGACGCTACATTGAAGGTAGCCTCATCCTTAGCAGAACCCTTAAACCCTTAATGAACCATTAAAAGGACTCATAAGGGGAGCCTTCAGTAACTCTTTGATATCCCTCTAAAGGAGCCCCCTAAAACCTCGTAAGCGCTCCGTTAAGGCACCCTACCCAAAGCGCCCTAAGTGCCGACATAGTGGAATGTAGGATTCCCACATTAGGAATCATCATTATGGCTTGGGAACCCTAAACCCTAAACCTTAAACCCTAAACCCTAAAACCCCCTCATAACAGTACCTAGGACCTACTGCTGATGATATAAATCCTGCATTACCTTAAGGACCCTAAACTATGACCCTTTGGGCTAGGTCCTAAACCTCAGTTAAAAATTTCAAACCTCAACCCCTAAACCCTAAAACCCCCTCATAACAGTAGAAGGACCCTTTGGTCCCCTAAACCCTAAACCCTAAACCCTGGACCCTCAACCCTAAACCCTAAACCCTCAACCCTCAACCCTAAACCCTCAACCCTCAACCCTAAACCCAGAACCCCTTAAACCGTTGTAGGACCCCTTTGGGCCCTAGGTTCTTGCAAGTCTCCGGCCTGAGGCGCCTCGGTTGGCCGCCGGCGGCTGCAAAGGAGCCTCTGAAGGATTTAGGATTTAGAGCTTATAGAGTTTAGGGTGTAGTTTAGGGTTTAGAACTTAAGGCTTAGAGTGTAGGGTTTTTGGTCTAGAGTTGAGGGTTTAGTGTAAAGTTTAGGGTTTAGATTAGGGCTCAGAGATTTCGGCTTAGAGTGTAGGTTTTAGGGTTTAGAGTTTAGGGTTTAGTTTAGTTACGGCTTAGTTTAAAGGTTTAGGGTGGAGGGGTTAAAGGTTTCTTTACAGGTTCTTTCGGGGGGGTACTGTAGGGCTACTACCAAAAGCCTTTGTGTTGCTGTGGCCAGTGCAATTGTCCCGGAGCTTCGTTCCTTAAATATTCTATACCAGGTCAACTTTCACACTTGCTGCCTCTGCACGATGGAGATACTGCCGAAAAACATCATCAATGCTAACATCGAAGCCAAATAGTGAACCTGCATTGTGGTCCTATGCCCCACACGACATTAAAGAACGCTCAGGAATAATGATATTAGTAATGAATAATTATTCCGACCTCTAGCTCCTAAACCCCCAGGCCAAAGCCTTGAACCTGAACCTAAATCCTAAACCCCTAAACAGTAATCCTAAAATCAGTACGCACCCCCCCCGGTCCCCTGCCATCTGGCCTGGAGCGGATCCGCAGACGGCTTGGCGAAGAAGTCCAAGTCGCGGATGGGCATGGAACTAGCGGTTTAGGATGTTTATGGTTTAGGGTTTTAGGGTTTAAATTTAGGGTTTAAATTTAGGGTGTTAGGGTTTAGGGCCTAGGGTTTAAGGGCAGGGTTTAGGGTTTAGGGTTTAGGGGTTTAGGGTGATCTGTAGGGTGGAAGGTTGTAGGGCTTGGGGGTGTTAGAGTTACGGTGTTGGGATGAGTCCGCATCTTGGCATCCCATCCCGACATGCGGTGGTTGAACCCCAAAATTCGTAGTGTCCAAGCGCCAAACAATACATGCATCAACTCTTTGCTTCGAGACTGACAACACTCTACCGCCCCCCCAAGCCCAAGTCCAACATCCCAAACCGTAAAACGCTAAAAGTCCCAAATCCCAAACCATGAACCCTAATCCCTACACTCAAAACTAAACCCCAAAATCCAAGGGCTCGGGCTTAAGCTTGTAGGCTTGGGGGCACATGGGGCTTGAGGGACCTCGGACCCATCCTAAATCCTAAACCCCACCTGAAACACTGAAGAACCTACTTGAAATAGGGCTCTTCGCTATGATTTTCTTATCGGCAAGTCCTGCAAAGTATGAGTTTCTTGGGCTCTGAAGCTACGACATTTGGGACTGGCAGGGTTTGGCTTAAGATTCCTGGGTTGAACCCATTCGTGAACTCGGGGCCTAGGCCAAAAAAAAAAACGTCTACCCGGAATCGGAACAGCTGCCTTAAGTACCACACAATAGGTTTTAGGGTTTAGGGTTTGGGTGTTTAGGGGTTTGGGGGGGGAACCAACATTCCAGCATATATGTTGATGCTAGGAGCTCGAAGAAGAACACGGGATATGTAAGAAGCACCCGAGCAAAACCCTGGAGCTCTTACACAATCGGGACAGAATGTAACCGTAAACCCCTATACATCCAGAACACCGCATACAAAGCCTCAATAACGAAGCCCTTATATAAACCAAAGCAACTAAGCCCAAGCCCTTTATAAGCCTGAAGCCCAGAACAAAACCCCCAAGCCTTGGCAGAAGACTTCTCTCGACTCCTTCAAGAAGCCCTAAATTAGCCCCGGAAAGGAGAGTCCAACAACCCTTCAAGAGAAAAGAAGGAGCCCTCAGCAACAATTAATACCGAACCCTCACAAACCCTAAACCCCGAACCCGAGCTCCATGGCGCAAACAAGCTTACTGTAACACTCCGGGATGTTGAGGGTTTAGGGTTTAGGGTTTAGGGACCCCATTCCGCAAAGCCAGTACAGGAGCGGTTGCACTCCTACTGGCGCAACGACTTGTAGATATGCCTGCAGTCATCAGGCACTCCGAGCCAGGCGAGCAAGCCATAGTCCTCAAGCAGCTGCTTCTCGTTGTCATTTTTAGGAGCTGCGCTGTACCCCATTGTCTGCCAGAAGCTGACTGCCTCGTCAGTGGCACGCAGCACGATGAGCTTCAACCCCAGATTTTCAGCTTTGGAATCGATGCTTTCTGATAGGGATCTGGGTTTGAGTGTTACTGTAACCTTTCCAATAATTTTAGGTTCATATAAGCCGAAAGGGTAAAGGTGCCCTAAACCCCGGACATGCAAAGAGCAAAACACATTGTAGGACTCTGATTAAGCAACCCTCTCCGTATAGCCCACAAATACTAGGATTCATGACCGGAAACCTGACAAAGACCCACGGTTTCTGGATCAGATTCCTGTATCAATATCAAGTAGCAAAGCCCAAAAACTTGAACCCTGAACCCTGAAAACAACCCTAAACCCGAAAAAACCCAAACCGTAAACCCTAAACCCTAAATACCCTAAACCCTAAACCTATACCCTAAACCCTATACCCTAAACCCTAAACCCTAAAACCCAAAGCCCTAAACTCAGAGGCCTGGAGATCAGGAGCCGGCCGCCGGGAGCCAAAAGCTTCGACACCGTCTGCGCCTGGGCAAAAAGAAGAACCGATGGGTTTCCTTTAAAGAATCGCAAGGGATCCTTTATTTAACCCCCCCATTTTGACCCCCCGACCCCCCCAAATCTGACCCCCCCTGACCCCATAATTCTGACCCCCCACTGCCACAATAATCATCCAAAAGCCACTATGTCTATAGGGATCATCTGAGGGATCTATAGAGCTCCTTTGAGGGATCCTTTAGGGCTCCGTTAAGGGATCTGTAGGGCGCCTTCAAGAGCGCTCCTTTAAGGGATCGATAGGGATCCTTGAAAGGGATATCACAACAACAAAAAAGGCTAGCCTTTTTCAGGGGTCTATAACGGATCCGCAAGAGTTCTCTAAGGTAGAGGCTGCAAAATGAGAAGTCGAGGGCTCCTGTTTGTATAAGGGCTCTGAGCTTCGGGGACTCCTTTAAGGCTTCGGGAAAGGAAGTAATGTAGGGGCCTGGATAATTCGAAAAGGGCTTTAGGTCCCCAAGATAGTATGGCACCCTCATAAAGGGGACGCCGAATTTAGAAAACTACACATTTGCTTTGGCCTTCAAGTAGTCCCTACATAAGCACTTTGGGCCCAACGTATATAGTATTTGGGCACGTGGACCCTTTAGGGAAACACCGTAAAACCCTAAACCCTAAACCCTCAAACCTCAAACCCTCAAACCCTAAACCCTAAACCCTAAAACCCTAAACCCTGGACCCTAAACTCTAACCTTATAAGTCCTAAAACCCTAAACCCTAAAGCCAAAGCCCTAAACCCGTACTTTTCTAAGTCCAGCGACCGAAGGATCCCTCCACTTGGGCCCCAGAGCACTGAACTCCGCGCTTTTGGGTGTTTAGGGCTTAACCCTAAAGCCTAAAGCCTAAACCCTAATTCCTAAAGCCTAAACCCTAATTCCTAAAGCCTAAACCCTAGTTCCTAAAGCCTAATTCCTAAAGCCTAAATCCTAAACCCTAATTCCTAAACCCTAAACCCTAAAGTTTGTTGCTGCTTTGTGGGGTTTCTCGGGGTTTCGGGTTTAGGTGCCGGGGGGGTGGGGACCTAGGGCGGCTATCTTTTAATGGGAACCCTGATGCCTCTTAAGGGTTTAGGGTTTATTAGGGTTTAGGGCTTGTTTACTAGGGCTTATTAGGGTTTAGGGTTTATTAGGGTTGGTGAGGGTGTAGGGTTTAGGGTTGATTAGGGCTTAGGGTTTAGGGCTTTAGGGTTTAGGGCAAAGGCTTTGCAACTCCTCGATCCACATGAAACTCCTGAAGCCTAAGCCCTCCAGCCTAAAGTGGCCGTCAACCCGAAAGGCCCTCCTCAGCCCCAGGCTCTAAAGCCCCAAACCAGAAATTCGAAGCCCTGAACATGAAGCCCCTGATTAGAGAATTTTACGGTTTAGGGTTTAGGGGTTTGGGGGTTTTAGGGGTTTAGGGGTTTGGGGGTTTAGGGGTTTAGGGGTTTGGGGGTGTAGGGTTTGAGGTTTAGGGTTCTGAACCTAGACTGAGAGTTCATCTGGGCAGTCGCACCACCATGGGCTCGCTCAGTGGCGCCGACGGGGCCAGATGCCTAGCGGCTTGGGAACCAGAGCTTTGTTCTAGGACATTTTCAAGTGGGTAGTTACCGTTGTAGGAGCCTTATAGAAGGTCGATATACCTTATAGAAGCCGCCATATTCCCAAAACTCCCCACCTGTAGTTTCCTGAATTTATTCAGCAGAATCTGGTCTACTGGAGGACTTGGGGGCGCAGGGTATAGGGCGCATGCGGAGAGACCGGCAGCAGGCGTCCTAAGGCTCGAACGTAGGAGCCTCATTGAGAAACATCGGGCTATTGCCTGCAATATACCACTCTAGAGACTCATATCCTGGACCTCGAAAGACTGTGCCATTATATTCATAATCCTTGCAAAAGCATCGTTTCCTGCATCTTTCGGATTTCGGGGACACGTGCTCCGAAGTTGAGATTGCAACACCCAGCTCAACCTTCCCTGAGATCAACAAGACCCTCAAGCTAAACCGTCAACCCCTCAACCCTGTAGCACCCGGGACCGTCTGCCCTGAACCTTAAACCCCTACAATCTAAGCCCTGATAATGACCGAAACTCCCGTTCGAAAGACCCCACCTGTCGATAGCACAGCTGGCTGCTCGGGACAGCCTCAGCGATGCGCATGTGGGCCAGCACAAGGGCTGGTAACTAGTCCTTTGTGCCTCGGAACTGTAAACCTAGATAGCCGTAATTATTAAACTGGGGCTTTGGGCTGCTATACATATATATATATATAAGTTATGTATTTTTATGTTTATATTTATGTGCATATGATATAGGTACTTATGTATGTGTGTGTATATATATATATACATATATATATATCTCCGCGCCATGAGCAGGCAACTAACTGTAACTAACTCAGCGATTGGACCCTTGGGCGAGGGTCCCCAGTATCCCCCCAGCCATAAGAGGTACTCATGCTCTTTCTGGTTTAGGGTTTAGGGAAAATCAGGGTGCTTATGTTTCTACTATTCAGTTTTGGGGCACAAAGACAAAAGCCGGGCAACAGAGCACCACCCTAACACAGGGCCCTAACCAACTAGACTCGGGCCTTGGGGCATGTTATGCGATAGCAACGGAATGGTGCTTGAAATTATCCTGAACCCTCAACCCTTTACTAAACCCCAGAAACCCTAAACCCTCAACCCTAAACCCGAAAAGCCCTAAACCCTCAAGCCTAAACCCCAAAAGCCCTAAACCCCAATAAGCCCGCCATGAATGGGCCCGAAGCTTAGCGTCCCGCCTGTTCCAGAAACACGGCGGTGCCTTTGGCTGGAGACCGGCCTGCTAAAGACTTCCCGGCTTAGGGCCTTAGGGCCTTTGGCTTGAGAGTTTAGGGATTTGGGTTTAGGGTTTAGGGTTTAAGGCTTAGGGCCTTAGGGGTTTAGGGTTTGGGGATTTGGGTTTAGGAGTTTAGGTTTTAGGGTCTGGGGCTTTCGGTTCCATTGCCAAATTGAGGGGTTTTGTTTATGCTGCTGGTCGGATCTTCCAATCTACGCGAATCCAGGAATACTCGCTACATCATGACAGGACTCCTGCCATAGCCTCAGTTACATTCCTTTCCTTAAAGTATACGTAATCGCTATGTAGATACTTGGGGGCCAGAGCATACACAAATTCGTTACATGGTGCCTCAGGGCATATTCAGGGATATTGGAAGCTCCGGATTCAATAGCGATCCTCCCTTAGGGGTCCCTTAGGGGTCTAGGGACTAGGACTTCCAGATTGGGTGGGGGTTATGGTTGAGGGATTTAGGATTGTCAAGTTGAAGATTCCCCGAAGTTGGTGTAGTTAACTGCTGTCAAGAAATGACTTCCTTGACACCAACACCCCTCAGGAAAAAACCGAAGACCACCCGGGCCCATAAAACTATCCTAACCCAGCAAGCCGCATAAACACTGATCAAGTATCTTAAACCTTATTCAGACTCATTCAGCTCAAAAAACTCACTTAATTGACTGCCTAGCACACCCCACACAGCCCTAAGCCCCTAAACCCAGAAAAGCGTCAAAACCCAGCCCCTAGAACCGTAAGCCCTGCACCCAATCTGTATCCCCCAAACTCTGCCGAAATAGTTGGTCATGATAGGGTAGAATAACCCCTGAAACGACTAGGCTCTTGGATCCCCTAAGCCTCAAAGCCCAAAAACCTCCTAAACCCCTGAAGCCCAAAAACCTCCTAAACCCCAAAACCCCCAAAACCCCCAAAACCCCCTTTAAGAGCCCCTTAAGCCCCAAAAACCCCCAGAAACCTCCCTTTAAGAGCCCCCAAAACCCTCTCCGATTCCAATCCGGAGTGCCTCCTGCAGGGCCTCCGCGAGCGCCTTGAGTCCGCAGGGCAGATGATGTGTCACCACATGGTCCTCTCGATATAGGCTTTGCCCCAGTTTAGGATCCTATAGGGTAAGCCCAAAGAGGAACTACTATGGTCCTCTCGATGTAGGCTTTAGGGTTGAGGGTTTAGGCTTTAGGGTTTAGGCTTTAGCGTGTAGGGATAGGGCTTAAGGTTCAGGGGCACATGATCCTCTCGTTCCAGGGCTTAGGTCGGCTTTAGGGTTTACGCTTGAGGCCAGTTTAGGCTTTAGGGTTTGGGCCAGTTAAGGGCCTAGTGTTTAGGCCTTAGGGTTTAGGGTTTCGGCCGGTTTAGGGTGCAGTTTTGGGTTTCGGGTTTCGGCTTTAGGCAAGTTCAGGGTTTGGGGTTTAGGCCTTAGGGTCCTCTCGATGTCGACTTTATCCATAGGCCCCATTGTAGTTCTTTTTTGTCGCCTATACTTAGGATCCTATAGACTAATGCCCAAAAAGGAACTACTATGGTCCTCTCGATTTAGGGCTTAGGCCGCCTTAGAGTTTAGGGCTTGGGCCGGTTTAGGATTTAGGGCTTAGGCCGGTTTAGGGTTTAGGCTTGAGTTTAGGCTTTAGGGTTTAGGCTTTAGGGTTTGGGCCAGTTTAGGGCTTGGGGTTTAGGGTTTAGGCCAGTTTAAGCTGTAGGCTTTAGGGTTTAGGCTTTAGGGTTCAGGCTATACGATTTAGGGTTTAGGCTTTAGGGTTTCGGGTTTGGGCTTTTTTTCAACGGGCGGGGTTGTGCGTGTCGCGCAAGCAGAATTCTCAGGCAAAGGCAGCAAAATCGCACTTACAGGCGAAGCTGCATAGTGGCAAAAGCGCCACATCAAATCGGAAAAAAGGGCTGGTAGCGGAGCCGTCAAGTGGGGTTTAAAGTGGCCCACCACGGCCTAGGCCCAAAAACTTTGGCGGCGGGGCGCCAAACATGCGCACTAGGTGTGGTACAGGGCGGTTCGACTTGCCAATCAGCCTCAGCATACGTGAGAAAACACGCACGGCTTCGCCGCAGGTGTTCGGCTAAGCGGTGCTGCGTCCAGTGTTCTGTGCCGCAGCGCTCGCATGCCGTGCCCATGGCGACGACAGTATGAGGAGCTCGACGCCCATGGCGGCGTGAGCAGTGGACCGCTAGTCGCCGTCTGTTCAAGAACGAGGCCCCGCACTCCTCGCAGGTCCAGCGCAGGTCCTCTCCTTGCGCGGCCACGACCTCGACTGAATCACAAGGTGGGCGCGGTCGCAGTCGTCCTGGTGGAAGTTTGCGACGCTGCACTCCAGCCTTCAGGAATCGCCGGCAGGAGGTGCGCAAAACGGCTAGATCGGCACAAAGTCCTTCGAGGGGCCAATGATCAGCACTGCTGGTGTTGGGCAGCAGTCCGATGTCATGAGCAGCCGCAATAGCATCGACCCACCACGTGCTGTCACGGCGTAGCTCGTCCAGTACCTCACACATGCCAGTCACATGTAGACGAACCAGAACACGGGCTTGTTCAACCTTCAGCAGCTCTGTGGGCAAGGGCAAACACAAGGCACCTGCAACCTCCTCGTTCGTGAAACCCTGTGAAGAGAAGCCGAAGATTGGTCTGAACGCCCCTCGGTAGAAGGAAAAAATTGCCTCCTCAACGGCCTGTCGCTCGCGGACCGTGTGGAGAGACCACAGCCCCGCGCCATAAAGGAACTTGGGCAAGATCCTACCCCGTAGGAGCTCCGTCTTCTCTCGGAAGAAGAGAAACGGGTTGCAGAGTAACTTGCTTTTGACGGGTCTGTAAAGTTCCCGTGCCAATTCCCGTCGACGCAGGATGTCCGGCAGGGACTGTCCATCCGCTCGGACCACACTCCCAAGGTGAGTGTATTGCTCGGCAAGACAGATGGACCCCTGAACAAACCGGCCCCTGAACGAAATCTGGGGCTGATCCACGGTTAGAAGCTGGCGTTTCACTGCCGCTGAGCCCGGGCCGAAGCACGCAACCAGGGCTTCAGTTTTCCCACGGCCAAGGTTGGCCTGTAGACCATGTTGAGACATGGCATCCAGGAAGAACGCGGTGGCATCGGCAACTGCCGCTTCTAAATCCCCGGCACAGGCCACCTGAAGCAGCAAACAGACATCGTCGGCCCAGGTCGGCGAAAAGCCCGGGTTATCGACATTGTGTCCAGAGATCTTTGCACAGATGCCTTTGGAAAGCAGATAGTCTCTGGTTGCCCGCAGCAATCCCGCAAACACAAGACTAAACATAGCATCGGCCAGAGGCGCTCCAGGAGCAGTGCCGCTTGTGGCAAGGTAAGCGCACTCGGCATCCTGCCTGCCAACATACCAGGTCCTAGCCAAGTGCTTCTGCAACAGGAGGCGGGTGGCAGGGGTGGCCGCAAGGGCCCGTTCAACATCGCCTTGCTTGATGCTTTCGATGAAGTTGGCTTGCAGGCCTGGATCCTGGAACAAAAGGGCTGCTCGCTTGGCCAGGAAGGAGTCATCAGCGCGCTGCTGGGCAGTGAGGGGCAATCTCTTCCTTAGTGATGGCATAGTAGGCACTGGCAGCATCAACAAACACAAGTGCACCGCACTGCTTGGTACGCTTCAGGAAATGCAGATGTGCCTTTACAACTGCAGAAGGGAGCTGCAGCGTGGAACCAGGAATGCCACCAAACTGGTCAGACACCTTGACATCGTGCAGGACCTGAATGACCTCTGGGCGAATAGCCTTCTGCACTCCTTTGCCATCCGCCTCAAGCAGCATAATAGAGCGAAAGCCTGTGAAATCGTCACCCGGCTTGTTGGGTTTGGGTATGGCAACAGCCAGTCCGCCCGTCCATTGGACCGGTGTGCAGTCGCGCAGGACTGTCTTGCAAACCACCGGCCAATACCGAAACGCAAGCTCAAGAGGAGCGAGACGGAAGAGCTCGCATGGAAGCCCCGACAGGCCTGGAGCTCTGCCCTTTTGCAGGGAAGCAAATCCTGAAGCAAGGGCGGCCAGGGTGGGAAAGTCAGTTCCGGCCAGCGTGTGGTCCGGGCGGACAGGTGCCGACTCGTCAAACAGTTCCTTGATCGGAATAGGCACGGCTCGCTCGGCCTTTGCGAAATGAGCCGCAAACCCATCAAGCACAGCACACCGGCCGACAAGTGCTGTAGGCTCTCCGGTCAGCGCCGGAACCAAAGTGGGAGCCTTGAATTTCCGGCCCGTGCGGGGGATAGCCCTGAGCTTATGTGCCCATGCCGCCGGGCCATCACTGCGCGCGTCTTCAAAGGCACGCCGCGAAAACGTGGCCTTGTCATGCAGCAGGGCGCGGCGCACAATTCGACACTGGCGGTAGAACTCAACCCACATATAGGTGGCGTTCACGCGAAGCTGCTTGTCGACCCTAAGCAGCTGCTCCGGCGTCTCACTCCCACGGCGCCAGGCTACAAAGCACAGGTGGAGGAAAGCCTTGTCAGAGACGCGCTGGGTACGGCGGAAGCATCGCCCAAGGTGCCGCTGCTGCCGAATCTTGGCAAGGGTTGAAGGCTGAATGGCCGGGTTCCTGGCCGTGGGTGCCTGCACAGCAGAGATCTTCTGCATGCCAGCCGACAGATGCTGCTGAATCTGGTCGACGTGAATAGTGCTGCCCAAGTCCCATGGGACATGTGGGCACGTCCCGGCAGCGTTCCTGGCTGCGGTCACTGTCTTTGCATCGTGCCAGTTGTTGCTGGGCCGGCGCGTGGTCCTTGGGGCTTGGACCTCCACCTGGACATTGAGGGTAACCAAGACCGGCCGATGATCAATGTCAGCAAAAAGGTCTCCCAACTCCGGAGCAGGCTCAGTAGTCATGTGTTCTTTCCATGTGTGGGGCAGAAACACATAGTCTATGAGCTTCTTGTAGCCTTGTGGGCTGACCCATGAGAAATTGGGCGTGCCATCAGGAAGGAAGGCCGGATTATGGCAGAGGCCCTTGGCAGACAAAAGCGCTTGCATGAGCCGGGCATTGACGCATTTAGGCACAGATGTGCCAGCGATGTCAGTATGGGTGAACGTAGCGTTTGCGTCGACGCAACAGATAGGTATGCAGTCGGCAGGCGCTTTGTGCAAGATGGTGCGGAGGTGACACCACCACGCTTCTAGTTCACTCTCTGGCTTGGTAGAAGGCGGCGCGTGGGCGGTGAGAACAACAATCGGCTGGCCCTTGTAAGCCCCGAGGATCAAGAGGGCTTGTGACTCGGCGTGAATGATCGAGAACGCCTGACGCTGCCATGCCTTATCTTGTTTAATCCAGACCTGAGTCCCGCCGATCCCGGCAGCGGTGCAAGGGCCGTGGAAAACCCAGTAGCCGTCCTGCACGGTCATACCGGTCTGGTTAAGTCTGGTCTCCTGGATTCCGGCAACATGGATGCAGTGTTCGCGGAGGCCCTTGGCAAGCAGATGGACCGCCCCGGTAGGTTTGAGGGAAAGCGGATTATACTGCAGGACGCGGAGAGCCAACACAGCAGTTTCGCGAGTGGCCTCGGCCTTAGGCATGTGGAAGAAGTTCTCAATGTTAGCAGACCTGCGGACACTGCAGTTCGGCTGGGCCCAGGTACCATCCTCAAGCAAGGGCGGCAGGCTCAAGGCAGTATTCGGATGTGCAGCAGTAAGCCAAAGACTATCAACCACTGACTCATCCACACCCTGCAAGAAATCCTCCCAGGGGCCAACGGAAGCAAACCGGCCCCCTGTGCGACCAACTAGCTTTGCGAGCTGATCAGCCAGGTCATTAAATCCGCAACCCGAGTGGGCGGGAACCTTGTGAAAATGCACAGTCTTGCCTTGCGCCACAGTGAGGGCGCGGAGGCTCACAGTGGCTCTGGAAAGACGGTCCTCCGGGGCATTCGGGCAAGACCCAGTGGCTGCACTGACGGCAGACTCGCAGTCCGCCCCAATATGACAGACCGGACATTGAGTCGCGGCGACCAGCCCAAGGGCATGCATGATCGCCTCCAATTCCCCGTCGTAAGCACTGGGGCTGCGGACCTGGGCGTGCTGCGGCCGGACGTCACCTGCCCAGTATCCCGCTCGATACACCCTGGGGCCGGCACGTACAATAGCCACCAGGGCCCAAGTGGCCCGGGTAGTCTTAGGGAAGAAAGAGCCATCGGTAAAGACGAAAAGTTCCTCGCAGCCAACAGTGTGTTGCCATGAAGGAAGAAGATTCCAAGCAACGGCTGCAGTAGGTTGCACAGCTGATGGCACGGAGGGCCCACAAAGATGCTCCAGAGAGTGCCCCGCCACACAGGATTCACAAATATCAGAGTTGACACCCCATGTCACTGCGGCACGCGGCTTGGCAAGCTGCTCGGCAAGGCACAGCGTCACCCGAGCATGAGCATCCTGAAGGACATTACCACATTCCCTGCTAGGAGACGAGCCCTGGGGGCAGTAGTTGTCACTCTGCTTATGCCCGGTATCATCGGGCTGCGGCCGTGTAGGAGGCAAGAGTGTGACGGGCCTGCGACCCAAAGGAGTAGGCACCGAAACAGAGACAGTCTTGCGGGGGGAAGCATTGGTGGCAGAAGGGCTCGCGGTGCGCCGGACTTTCGCGCGGGTCTGGAGCAGGGACATGTCCGCAGGTCCACGTGTGGGAGGCCGCCCGGTACCGCTTGCAAGCCGTTCCTGCAGGACTGTGGCATGCGTGAGCCGCTGCGGAAAGATCAGCTCCATCCCTCGACGTACCGGCAACCCAAGACTGCTGAGTGCGACGTCGGGACCAACAGAAAGTTGCAGCCACGTAGTGGTATCATCCGGCGTCGGGAGAAGGACCGTGAGGAGATGGTCATTGGGAGGTATGCTGACAACAATCGGCGCGGCACCCGAGAGCGCCGTAGTCGACGCATAGGTGGTGCCAGGGGTGAATAACCCCGAAAAGAAGAGGAATCGCATGGTAGATTCATGGCTTGGCTGTTCATCTGGGACAAACACCAGCAAGGGGATATGGGCTGGCCCCAACACCACCACAGGGTAACTACCTGGCCCCGGCTCCCCCAGATCCATGGCTTGCTCAAGCATCCGGAGCTCGAGAACTTGCAACAGATCATGCCTGGCCTGGCTGCGAGAAACCTCTGTTGGCAAGCGACCCAAGAAGCTGCGCACACCAGGGAGTCGAATGGGGAAGGCAAAGAGGCGCAGCGCCGGCAGGATGCTGTAAAGGTGCGCAACCGGCCATGTGCGGGCAGCCAACGGCCTCTGGTAGATCTGTATAAAGTCTCCAGTGACCAAATGTCGCCTTGCCCCCTCTTGCGGAATGCCATTTAGGGCCGCTGCGAAGCCCCTCCTTGCTTGGGCTGGTGCAACCATTGACTCCACAAATGTGCCTCTATCGATTGCAATCGCCGACAACAAAGACCCGTCTAACGACGGGTCCTGGAAAATGACCACTTCCCTGTCCGCGTCGGCCATCTCTGTCACGATGAACCCGATCATGTGGTGGGTCAGGTTCGCGGCAGATCGGGGCATGGCCGCGGCGACCGAGATCACTGGCTCCTGCGGGAGCCGCCCGTTAACAGCGAGCGCGATGACCAAATCGGTCACCACTGAAGCAATTTGTACTTGCGAAAGCAGCAAAGGGACGGAGCGCAAGAGGAGCCCGCCGCCCGCGAGGACGACAGTGACTGTCGGTTCATGGCCGTGGGCCGCGGGGGCTGCAGTAGTAGTACTTGTGGTCGAAGGCTCAAGGAAGTGTGCAAGTGCAGGCGCCACCTGGTGAAGCAGAGCTCTGTCGCAGCGGACCGCGAGCCAAGTGGCAGTAACACCGACATCCGGGCTAGTGTCCCACACCGAACCAGTAGCCTCTTGCAAGAAGACAGCATCATGCAACTGCAGGGTCTGGAGGGTCTGTGAAACGCTGGGCCAGGCCTGGGCAAGACGTGAAAGGATGCTGGCACTTGACTCTCCCTCAGCAACGGCGATGGTGCAGACAGGGCCGCCAATCGGCCGAGCATCGATAGGTAGAAGGGCAGTGGAAGGTGGGAGATCGGCCGGCGTCACAATAAACTGCGGGGTAGGCAGGCCGGGCAGAGGAAGGTGGAGAAGCTGCACCTGCCTTACAGCCTGTTCCGACACAGAAAGAGCCTCGGCAAAAAACCTGCAGAACGGCCATTGGGCACCTGCCTGCAAAGTCAAAGGTTGTACCCCTGGCAAGAAAGCCGTGAAGGGCCTAGTCCCATCATCGCTGGCTGCCGCCGGGTCATACAAGCAGAGGTCGGTTGCCGGTATTGCCGAGAGATGAGGGCTGGCAAGGTGAGAAGGCAGCACCTGGATCCCGGCAAGTGAAGGGGCAGCGCACATGACCACAGGCGGCCTAGCCCGAAGCAGAGTAGGTGGTGGAGGCTCCTCCATACCTCCCGCGCCATTGGAAGTCGTGGTGGTGGTTCCAACAGCTCCGGCAGCCTGCGCCTGTGCCTCGGTGCTGCCATATGGAATGACACGGGATTGCCAGGCCTCGGCAGTGGCAAGGAGCTCGGCCCACTCAAGACGATCATCGGCGGCGTTCCAAACATCGACTTCCCGAGCAGACTGGTCAAGGAAGCGGAGCTGACCCGCACTGTGTGCCAGCTCCCAGTGGCCAAGCAGATCAATGCCCTTGTCTCGAAGGGCCGCCCAAACATCCTGGTGGGTACAATGGGAGAGCAGCTCAATAGTGTGCACAAGGCCGCCAACACGTCGGAGATCGATGGGGAGGGAGCGGGTACCCGGTGGCGCCGATTGCAGTGTAAACACAATCTGTGGCACAGCCAATGACGGAACTGGACTGGACAAAATGAAAGCGATGCGAGCAGGCTCTGGGAGTTGCCGAATCGCGTCCGCCACGTACTCTGTAAGTTGCCACTCGGCATCGGCCGGCCTCTGTAGCAAGTCGAGTCGAGGCTCGAAAAACACATAGAACCGGCGCTGCCGTGCATTGTGTTCAGCAGCCTCACCGTGCAAGACACCAGGTGGCCTCGCACTCAAACTTGACGCTGCAAGAACCGGCCTGATTGCAAAAGGGAAGCCGGCGTGCTGTTGTGGTGCCGTGAGCGGAGGAGCAACAGGCACCGCTCCGCCCAAAGGAAGCAACTTAGGACAGGGCTGACCACAAGTGTCCACCTGCCCGGGCCGTGAACATACATCTGAAGTGGATCGCACAGCGGCGGTATCAACAGGCTGTACCCGGGAAGCACCCCCCAAAGGGAGCCAGGAGAGTGGCAGGGGGGATGGCGCAGTAGATGACACGGCAGAAGTCTGCATGAGGCCAAGGGCGTCATCAGGCTCCTCAACATCAAATGCAACCTCGGCACCAAAGCCTCCAGCATCCTCCTCCTGAGCAATGGCCTCCGGGGGTACCCCTCGGCCATAATCGGGCATGTCATCCAGTTCAACTGGCAACTGCAGTAGACGACCAAGGCCATCAGCAAGCGCAAAGCGGACCCTGGGCAGCCGGGCGTGAGGACAGTCACGGATGCAAATCTGCCGAATGTCCTCAGCAGCAGTGCCAGGCATGACCCGTATTGCGCAAATGCCCCCTTCCATGGCACGGAAGTCCAGGGGAAGAACAGTTTGTCCGGCGGGCGCGTCCCTCATTACAACCGAAACTTGCACGCTGGGCATGTTGGGCAAGCGGTCACGCAAAAAACGGACCGAGCGAACTCTTGGGAAGAGACTCACAATTTCCGCCACAATGTGGTCCAAGTCCCAGGCACGCGGCAGGTGTCTGACCTGAGCATGATGAGCGGAGTCGTAGATCGCGAACCGATCGTATTGGCCTTCGCTGCCAGTAACAGCTCCGGCCGCACGGTAGCCGGTGATCCACGCAAAACTCGTGATGGGACGTGCCCGTTGCTCGGGCCTGTCAAGGTCGGCCGGAAATATAGGAATGGAGGCGGCAAGCTGCAGGCGAAGAGGCGGGAATGACCTAGTATGGGCCGGGCACTGGATGGAGGAGGGTCTTGCTGTGCTGGCGACAGGCCGCACAAGCTGCGACGGGGCATCAACTGTGGCATGGGCAGGTGGCCGCAAGGCAGGTGGCAAGCGACCGTCCCCGTCCTGTACAAGAAATCGAAGCAATCCTACAGCGTCCCCGACCTGTACATTGAAAGCCCTTGCCCACTGGTTAAACAAGGGCGCAGTCATGTCTCTGTACACCCCAGTCCTCAGAGGGATCACATGTGGCCGTCGGTGCAGACAACTTCTGTACGGCACCTCGCCTGCTGCGGCACTCACGCTGGTTCCAGGGGTGGGAGCTGCCGCATCTGGCTCAACCTGAAAAGGAACCTGGAAGGTAGCTCCCCCTCCCCGGTTCCTTGGAGGTGCAGCAGGAGGCAGGCTCCAAGTTTCAGCTGTCACTGTGCCCGCAGCCAGATCTTGCTCAAAAGCCAGGATACGGGGGTCCCGCCATACGGCCACACATCCAGTGTGCTTGTCAGCCAACTGGGCCGCTAGCTGAAGGGCCAGTAGCTGTGCAAGCTCCGCGTTCACAAAGTCTCGTTCCCAACAAATACTGTGTGTCCACGGCTGAAGGGCGGTGGGGCTCTCGGCCCGAACCGCACAGCGCCCGAGGGAGGCTGCAAGCTGCTGCTCTCCTAGTCTCCTAGCCTCGGGCCTGTTGAGGGGGCGTCTTCGAAACGGCGGCGTCCGGCAACTTTGCCCCCTGCTTGGCATCTTTGCCCGTCGTGGCCGAGGTATCGGGCGAGGAATCCACTGGCACCGAGTTCTCGGCATTCTTGCCCCGCCTTGGAGTCCTCGAGGCTGCACGTCCCTCCGTCGCATGGCGGTGCGCCTTGGCTGCCTCTTCCGCAGCCTGATCTCTGGTAGTACTGAGAGCAGCCAGGAGGTCCTTTGCGGCTTGCTGTTGGGCCGCCTGCTGATTGCGAAGCTCCTGTTCCAGCGCGATGGCATCGTCCACGCGCTGTTCCGCTATCTCCATGTCGCTCTCGCTGTCCCGGATCTCCTTGATCTCCGGCTGGAACCCTTCGTTGGCCAGACGTGTCAAGGTGGTCGAAGCTTCCTGAAGCCGGCCAGACCACTGCATCTCCTGAGTGTCCAGCTGTTCCAGGTGCTCCTGCTGGTTCCGGACCTGTTCCTCGAGCAGGTCGCGGAGTTGTCCGATGTACGAAGACCAGGCTTGCATATACGTTGATCTCGCATTGCGGGTCCTCTGTAGTTCGCGACGGGCTGTCGCCTGAGCAGTCACCGTCCGATGGAGCGTTTTGGCGGAATCCTGTCCGGCCGCTATACTCTGTTGGTCCACCAGGCGCCTGATGTCTTCCGGCAAGGTCTCCTTCTGCCCCGCCAGCGCCTGCAGCAACTGCTGGTAAGCCGCTTTTTCCGGAGAAACTTCGGCCTGCAGGGGAGTAGCCGGTGGCACCTTGTCGAGTCCACTCGGCGCCGCAGGTGGAGAGGGCAGCGTTTCGATAGCCGGGGCCGTCGGTACTGCGGCTCCCCTGCCTTTGTGATCTTTGGCACCCCTGCCGACGCCACCATCCACTGGTCCAGCGGTTGCATCCTTGGCTTTGCCGCCTTTGGCACGGCCCGGGGATGGACGTCGGCGTGGAGACTTGGGCTGTTGCCAGGCCCCCTTGCTGTGCTGTCTCCAGCCGCCTTGCCACGGATTCGCGCCCCAGTCCGGTCGACTCGCATACGTGGAGGGACCCGTTTGCCCCCAGGCCCCTCCACATGTTGGGCAAAAGTTTGCCGTTTGCTTCACCATGCGCTTGCAGCTCTCCCACCACCAGCCACCCTGACTCCGCATCGTGGTAGAGGCTTGTAGCTGCAAACGCTTTCGGGCCTGGGCCGGCAGCACGCTCTGGCTGTGGTGGCCCTCTAAAATCGCACAGGCCTCCTGGATGGCCCGTCGGCTCGTCCAAGAAGTCCCACTTAGCCAGACCCTGAGAGTGTGCCGGGCCTGGGTGCGGCGCTTCCGTAAGCGCCTGTGCTGCGCACTCTCCTTGGTGATCGCCACGGGGAAGAAGCGCAGTGAAAATGAAGACAAAGAAGAGGAGGTGGCTCATCAATATCCCACCACCAGCAAAACTGTGTTTGTCCGTGGACACGCCAGGTCCAGGGACAAACCGAAGGCCAGCCACAAAAGTGGGGCAGTAAAGGCGGCTTCCCTCGCACGGCGTACAGGAAGCCCCAGTTATGAAAAAACCACACCGACGGCCCAAGGCAGCGTACGGCGGGAACTGTCGTGGGTCAACGACCTCACTTAGGGTCAGACGAGCACCAATTGCGGACCGCTAGGGAAACTACGCAAATGGGCTCGAGCCGACACCTGGGTTTGGGCTTTAGGTTTTGGGCTTTAGGGCTTAGGGCCTCTGTATGGGGCTAGGGATATAAGCTGTTGTCTTTAGAATTTTCTTTGGGGTTTAGGGCTTGGGGTTTCGGGGAGCGACAGAGAGAGGGAGATAAACAGATTAGTGTTGTTATAGCCGTAAGTTATGGCAATGCAGGGATGCTGCGGTTTTTGTGAGGATGTCCTTATAGGGCTTGGGGTGTAATAATGTATGGGAGCCCATTGGAGAGTTCCTGGCAGTTCCCAGGTTGGAGTATTGAATTTGGGACTGGTCCTCACTTCCTGCGAAACCTCTTCTACCGTACCCCTCTTTGCAATCCCATAGGCTCCGTAGTAGTTGCTTTTTGGGATTACCTTGTAGGATCCTAAATGTAAACCACAAAAAGGAACTACTATGGAGCTCATGGAATAACATCTAATGCTGCACAGTGTCGTTTGCAGCATTGCATGATTCTGAACTCTAAGCCACAGCCCGGTAGGCGAAAACACAAAAATATCAGGAACACCTCCAAACTCTTGTCCCTAACACACAACCTTCAAAGGTAGAGGGTCCAATCACCAAGAAAGCAGTTGTTTAGGTACAGCGTCAGAAATGCCTAAGAAACTTGAAGAAGTTGCACACCGCGGGCAATGCGGAAATTGAACCTTTGCTAGAAAATGGTACAGAGCCCCATACCCTCCGATACCCTAAGAACCTAATCCCTTTCTACCCTAGACCCTTTCTACCCTGTATCTGTATCCCCTAAACCCCAAACACTGGAGACCCTAAACCCTGAACCCCAAACCCTAATAAACCCTAAGCCCTAAACCCTAATAAACCCTGAACCCTGAAACCTAAACCCTATACCCTAAACATCCCTGAACCCTATACCCTAAACCCTAAACCCTCGGCACTGGTCCCTAAACCCTAGACCCTAAACCCTAATAAACCCTAAAAACTATACCCTAAACACTCGGCACTGGTCCTGGTCCATCCTGAGTGGCGCAGCTGCCTCGGGTCAAAGGTCACTCAGATAGCCCAGGCTTCCGGATTCAGGGGCTTGGGTTCAGGGTCTAGGGTTTTGGGGTTTAGGGTTTGGGGTTTAGGGTTTTGGGGTTCAGGGTTTGGGGTTTAGGGTATTTAGGGTTCAGGGTTTAAGGTTTAGGGTTTAAGGTTTTGGGGCCAATGAGCCACTTCAGCGTCCAGGGTTTTGGGCTCAAGGGGTTTAGGGTTAGGGGGTTAAGCATTCATTTATTTATTTGTTTTTATGTACATACATGACTTCGACACACACACACACACGACCAAGCTCATTCAACCATTGGTTATTAACTCGTCGAAAGGCAGGGTTCGGCCACTGCCTGCCGCCATGAAGAGCAGTATGAGTATGTACGAAGCAGCTTCCTCCGCGTCTAAGGTTTCTGACATCGTCTTGAACAAATGTCCTTCAGCTTTAGAGCTGCATAAAGGGGCCTAAGCTTGCGTGGTTCCCGAGGTCTAGATCCCTCAACCCTGCACGGTAAGTCCTTAGACCCTAAGACTTTATACCCGAAACCCGCAATCCTAAACCCTAAACCCTATATACACCCTAAAGCCCTAAAGTCGAAACTCACATCCTTACGCCCTGATCTGGGTCAACTCCCCATCTGAGGGCCCCCGCGACGCGCAAGTACATTTGGCAGCAGCCAGCTGCCTCTCACCACAGGTTTTCTGGGTTTTTTTGGAGGGAGGGTCTGGTGTGAGGGTTTACCCTTCTAAAAAACCCTAAACCCTAAACCTAAAGGAAACTATAAACCCCATACAACACCCACTCTGAGCCTCTTCGAAGATCCGTCATAATGCCTTTACAGGAACCCTCAAAAAAGGCCTGTGCATACCTATAAAGCCCTTAACCCTAAACCCAATCTCCAAACCCTGAACCATCGAACCTTAGAGCTCTAACCCCTAGATATCCTAAACCCAAAAAGCCTTGACTGACCCCCGAAAATATATTAAACTACGCTAAACCCTAAAGCCCTAACCCCTGAACTATAGTAAACTACCCTATAAACCCTAAAGCCCTAACCCCTGAACTATACTAAACACCCTAAACCCAAAGCCTAAATCTGGACTATACTAAACTACCCTGAACCCTAAAGCCTTAACCCCCGAACTATACTAAACTACCCTAAACCCTAAAGCTCCAGCATAAACCTCAACCCAAAACCCTAAACCAGAAAGTGTAAAGAATTTTCATTCAGCTACTAAGCCCTAAAGCTCATCCCCAAACCTCATCGAAACCCCTCCTCCGGCCTTGGCAAAGCCGTTGTGCCTGGCCGAGCAGAGAGGGCCACCGACGTGCACGACCTAAGCCCAGGTCGTTGAGGGGTCTTCTGTGACTGTGAAGGGTTTAGGGCTTTAGGGGTTTAGGGGTTGGGGGTTTAGGGTTTAGGGGTTTAGGGTTGAGGGTTTAGGGCTGACAGCAGGGCTTAGGGATTTAGGAGTTTAGCGTTTTGGGTATAAGGGGTATATGGGTTTAGGGTGAAAAATTTTCTACAAGTGTCTTGTCTTGGTGCGTCTTCATCGCCCCAGTTGTCTCCTGCAGCTGTAAGGGAATTGACAATCCAGGGTTTAGGGATCAGGGGATTAGGGTTTTAGGGGTTTCGGCTTGAGTCCCAAAGCCCCCAAAACTAGGCATCATATATTCATAGATATACCTCGGTGTTAAGGGCTTACGGTTTCAGAGGAAGGACTCCCCCACAGCTTAACTTGGAGGTTCATGGGTAGTTTTAGGAGGGCTATAGCTCCTTTACTATGGGCCATAACTATTTAGCTCTCCTACTTCTAACCCCAATTTTGACTACCCATGAACATCCAAGTCCGGTAGATTCCGTAGTTCTGATGGAGTTTTGGAGCCGAGGTCTGTAAGTGGCGTTCTATAAGGGTCCCTTGGGGCGGTTTAGGGCTTAGGGGCTTCGGGATTAGGGCTTAGGGCGGTTTAGGGTTTGGGGCGGTTTAGTGTTTAGGGCATCTTTGTCTTAGGGTTTTGGGCTTAGGGTTTAGGGTTTAGGGCGGTTTAGGGTTTAGGGCTTAGGGTTTAAGTTTAGGGCTTAGGGTTTAGGGTTTAGGGGTTAGCGGCTTAGG
>CAJNJA010008464.1:25242-37172 GCA_905231915.1 Symbiodinium necroappetens
CCCAGGAAACACAACCAGAATGTGTGCAAACGTCCGCAAGCTCTGTGGAAAGCAACTGTCAGCTATAAACGCCCAGCGCAACATCCCCCCGAAGTAAGTGGAACTACATAGGAGGGTCTGCATAGAGCCGAAAGCCGGATACAAACCTTTAAACCCCAACTCGCTCCCTTGTGGTCCATGTATCTACTTTCGCCCCAACCTACTTAGAACCTTTTTTAAGGCCGAAGTAGCTTTTTTTTTTTTTGGGGGGNNNNTAAACCCTAAACCCTATGACTTGGACCTGCAGGGGATTCTTCCTTCCAGAGTCGGCGTTGCTCCTCCTTGAAAAGAGCGAGCGAGCCAGGGGCAATGGAGGCCATCATGAGCCGCTTCAAGGAGGGTAGCTCTCTAACTCATGGGCTTTCTAGGGTTTAGGGTTTAGGGCTTATTTTGTACATCTTAGGGTTTGTATATGGGTAGTTCTGTAACTCATGGGCTCCCTTTTTTATTTTACGTCCCCAATATAGCACGGCACCCTGATAACAAGCGCCCTAAAAGGGACTCTACTTAAGAGAACTACCTATGAGGGTTTCTAATGGAGGGCTGGGGTTCCTGACATGCAAACTGCAGTACGAGGGCTTCAATCTAGGACGTTTTCAGGTGGGTAGATACCGTTGTAGGAGCCTTTTGGAAGGTCTATATACCTTATAGAAGCCTTATAGAAGCCCTATATACCCTAAGCTCCCCATCTGTAGCTTCCTTCAATTCAAGAAGCAATTCAGAGTTCGGGTGTTTTTGTAAGGACGTCCCTTTCTGCCCCAAAGGGTTCGGACACGGCTGCTATCAGGATTACTATGGGCTTGACCATGAGGGTTTCTCTTCGAGGGGCGTAGATCCTGAACCCCAAACCCCCAAAACCCTAAACCCTAAACCCACAACCCTAAAACCCTAAACCCTAAAACCCTAAACCTCAAACCCCAAGGGCTCGGAAATTGAAGCGGCTCATTGCCACGGCGGGTGTCCATGCCCAGCTTGGTCGCTGTCCAAGAGACTTGTGGGGGACTCCTACGCTCTAGGGCTTAGGTTTCGGGTTAGGGCTTAGGTTTCGGGTTTAGGGTTTATGGGTTTACGGTTTCAGGTTTCGAGTTTACGGTTTCGGGCTTCGGGTTTAGGGGTTTAGGGTTTGGAGTTTATGGGTTTAGGGTTTTAGGGGTCTGGGGTTTAGGGTTTAGGGCTTTATAGATTGTTAGGGCTTTTGGGTTTTAGGTTTAGGGCTGGATAGATTGTTAGGGTTTTTTAACAGGCCCTTTAACAAGTAAGGGTCCCCGACTGTGGGAGAATTGGAAACTCAAAATGGCCCTCCGTATGGAGAGGCATGGGGACCCCGCGCGCTCTTCGCAGCAGCCGGGACTGAAAACTTGGACACCCTACACCCCTAAACGCTAAACCCTAAACCCCTAAACCCTAAACCCCTAAACCTAACCCCCTAAACCCCTAAACCTTAAACCCATCTGAAATTCCACAGCAAAGATCCCGTAAGGTCCGCTCTTACCACCCCGACGACTTCCCTATCCTGGTTCCCCGATGGGGCCATCTTAAAAAGGATCATTTTTAATCCTTATTAGGGTTTTATTGTCACAAATAGGTAAAATTGTATGCAACAAGGATCCAGTATCTTCTTTGCTAGATAAGTTTTGTTTAGGGTCAGGATCCTTGAATACAGCAACTATAACTAGGCCAACAGCTGCAAGAAACCCTAAAGCCCGTCATACATACTACTAAAAGGGGCTACTAACCGTAAACCCGATAGACCCTAAATCTTAATACCTAAAGGGTCTACTGAAGCACCGAGACCACGAAGCTTCGCTCAACGTTCTCTGGGAACCAGAGCCCCTCCCGCCAAGCTTTGAGGATTTAGGGTCTTAGGATTGAGGTTTAGGGTTTTTGGTCTTGGGTTTGAGGTTTGGTTTAGGCTGGGGGTTTAGCGTGTGGGGTTGGGGGTTAGGGTTGAGGCTTAGGGTGTGGGGCTTAGGGCTTCAGGATTTTCAGGGTGAGGGGTTTGAGGTTTAGGGTTTGGTTTAGGGCATAGGGTAACAGGAGTATGAGTACGGTTTGGAGTTCAAGTATTGCACCCAAGTAAAGACACCAAATGCGTCAGAAGGAAGCTTGCCTCCTAGTTTGGTCTTTTCATGAAGGGCTCATCATCGGTGGCCTACATTGGGAAAGATTCGAACCCTAAACCCTAAACCAGAAAAGAGGAGCCCTCCGAATGGGAACCCAGCTGGCCGAGGTATTGAAACTAGTTGTTGCCGGGTGTCCTGTGTCTTTCTTAGGGAACGAACTCATATGACTAGCTTGAAGGTGACGACCGCCCAAAAAGATTGATAACAGGTGATTCTATGGAACCATGGGGGAAGCTAAAATTCTACCAAAGTGCAAGCCGGATGATTGACTCAACCACTATCGTCCTTCGGGCAACTGAAATCACCCTAAACCCAAACCCGCAAACACTATAATACCTAGGTGAGCTATAGGCAACCCCATATAATCCCATATATTCCCCTTATAAGGAGTTTGTACAGCTCACATGAACTTAAAAGCCCTATCAACCCTTACACAATTCAATGATTTGCAGTTTACGTCGAAGAGCGGGTATGTCTAGAAAGATTCGGATTCGTTTCGTGATTGGTGTTAGAGTCCAGCGGTTTATCAAATCACTTCGGATCTAGATCAGGATCCCACGTTTCTGCAACTCTAATACTGATCGACTGCTTAAACCCTAAAACCTATAAACCCTAAACTTGAAACCCTCAACCCTGATACCGAAGGCTGCCTAAACTCTGCATGGCCTTTCCTTTCTGGGTCGAAAACGGGTCTCGGACTAAAGTCCCTAAACCCTAAACCTTAAACCCTAAACCTTAAACCCTAAGTCTATACAGGATCCCAACCCTCGAGTTGGTGAGCCCCGATTCAGCACGGAAACTCGGGTTTAGGGCCTTATAGGCTTTAGGGTTTATAGGGTTCAGGGTTCTAACAGGGTTTATAGGGTTTAGGGGTCTAACAGGGTTTATAGGGTTTAGGGTTCAGGGTTTATAGGGTTTAGGGTTTAGGGCTTTAGGGTTTTAGGTTTTAGGGTTTAGCGTTTAGGGCTTAGGATTTAGGGACGTATGTACGTATGCATGGTATGTATCTGTGTGTATATGCAGGACGACCCCTGCTCATACCAACCCCACGGCCCGCGTCTAAGGCTCTAGGGCTGGAGCCTGTGCAACGAAATTCGGTTTAGGGCGGTTTAGGGCTTATAGGGTTTAGGGATTAGGGTTTGGTTCAGGGTTTTAGGGTTTTAGGTTTTAGGGTTTTAGGGTTTAGGGTTTAGGGTTTGGGAGTAGTGTGTAAGAGCTTCAAAGACTAGGATGCGGACAAGAAGTGCATAGTATTATGAAATAATCAAACACCCACATGAATCCCCCTTCCCCTCGACCCGGGTTTTGCCGTTCAACCCCTAAACCCTAAACTTTAGAACCCTAAACCCTAGCCCGTTCACTCGACAGTCAGCTGCTTGATCAGCTCGAGGACCTTCGCCTTGCTCTCATCGCGCACCTGAGGAAGCCATAAATTTTAAGCCCTAAAAGCCCTAAACCCCCAAAAGAACCCTAAACCCCCCAAAAAACCGTAAACCCCAAAACCCTAAAGCCCAAGCCCCTACAAAAACAAAAAAAAAAACAAACGTCCTGAAACCCTAAACCCCAAACGCCTGATGAGCCCGAAAAAGCCCTAATTTAGGGCCTTCGATTCCTAAATCATTCTGCCCGAAGCCCTGAAGCGACAGAACGCTGCAATCAGCACAGCTGACCTGCCCAAACCTTGCCTGACAGGTCCTGAAATAATGCTCTCACTCTCACTCTCTGTCTTTCTCTCTCTCTCTCTCTCTGTGTTTCGCTTGTGTATGCATGCATACTCTATCTATATATATATATACACTTATAAGTATGCATGTACACATATGAAACTATCCATGGGATGTACATAGATACGCGCATGCAGGGTGTGTGTGTGTATATTATATATATATATATACACACACGAAAAATGCACACCCACCTTTGTAGGTACACCAAGAATGAGGTCCCTGCTCGCATCGAAGGACCCAAGTGTCTGAGCATGTCGCCTTTCGTAGCCTACCCATAGGCCCCGAAGTAGTTCCCAGCTCCCTTTTGGGATTACCTTTTAGGATTCTAAATATTAAGCAGAAACAGGAACTACTTAGGGGCCTATGGGAAAGGCCTAACACGAAACCCCAAACCATAACGACCATTGCTCACCGTTTGAATTCTCAGAAAAGTGTGCGGCAAAAAGGAAATGGGGATTGGTGGATTTAGCGCTTGCGGTTGTAGTTTAGGGTCCAAAGTGTAAGGACTTCGAGTTTCAGTTTAGGGACTGGGGGCTTTAGTGCTTCCGTTTTTTGTGGCCGTGGTCCGGCAATTTAATTAGATAGGTAACCATGAATGTTGGAATCGACACCCCTAGGACAACGGAGGTCAAACGGGGCAAGATGGACCCATAACATGGGAAGAATATGGCTCCGATCGTGTGGGGTCTTGGGTCCCTTACAGTTTGGGGGTTAATCTACCCTAAAAACACAACACACTAAACCCGAAGGGGTCTCTGAAGAAGATACCTGTTTCTCTCAGACGGATTTGCTCGTTCAAACATACGAACAACTTCGGAACATACCATCAATCCTATCAGTCAGCCGTCACCCAGAAGTAACGCGAGGGATTTTAGCAGCCTAAGAACATGGACCTCCTTGACGAGAATTCCTTTCCTTACTCTCCAAACTCGTAGTTGTAGACGTAGAGCCCTAACTCTCAACCATGGCATCCCAACAAGCCGAACTCCCAAGTTGTGCTTTGCATTAGAGGAGCTCGCCGGTAGGCAGACAAATCTCCCGGATCAATGGCAGGAGGATCATCCAAGTTCCTTGCTATAGGGCTTGTACAAGACAAGGTTCAAGGCTTATCACCGTTACAGGGATTTGATGTCTGTGAAAATGAACTCACTCAGCCCAGGCTACACTTGAAGGTAGTTGGAGTGTCTAAAGGGTGTTAACCGTAGGAGTTACAGGCATTTAGGTGTCACACGGGAATCAGGGTTCTGGATGCGCGACCGTACCAGGAGCGTGTATAAGTATCAAACATGAATACCAAAGCTGCATCACACCACGGCGGAGGGGCGTAACTAATTTTCCCTGTGCGCGTCGCGGTCTCCTCGCTCGCACGAACGCTAACCAACGCTATATGGACATTGCTTCGGGAACTGTATGAATGTGTACCTCAAAATGATTACGCGTCCTATAATCTGAATGTAAGCATCTCTAGCCGGACAAAGCGTCCTAGAATCCCAAAGCCACATGCCCTACACTTCAAAAAGACGAAGATCCTAAACCTCTATAGATCCCGTACATAGGTCCCTCTAGATCCTACCCATAGGCTCCTAAGTAGTTCCCTTTTGGGGTTTGTATTTAGAATCCTATAATAAGGTAATCCCAAAAGGGAACTACTAAGGAGCCTACGGGTAGACCTGTTGATGGAACCTCCCTGAAGGTATAAACCCCTGTCGGCTCAAAGGCGCCAGTCGCTGAAATAGGTGCGCTTCTTCCAGGCTTCCTCTCCGAGACGGACAAAACATCAACAACCCCTAAGGGTCCCTGTACCCAAATAGTATATACTTTGGCCTTAAATCCCTATTTTGGTACTTTGGGGGCAAAAGTATATACTATTTGGCTACATGGACCCTTAGGGAACTCAAATCAGATTAAGCCCTTCCTTCTCCTAGGACGACTACGACAACGACAACAGCACAACGACAACAACCACAAGTACAAGGACAAGGACACGGACAGGGAAGGACAACCGCTGCTGCTGATGCTGCTACTGCGGCGACTCTGCTGCGACCACTACTAGGACGACGGCTGCGACGACTACCAGTACACCTATTACCGGCCAGTACCACTACCTGCCGCCACCACCACCACCACCACCACCGCCGCCAGCGCCACCATACGCAGACGACGACGACGACTACTTCTGTACTACCAGTACTAACTTCTACTGCTGCTACGACGTCATCGAAAGTTTCCCAATGGATACAAAACCCTAAGGGTCCATGTACCCAAATAGTATATACATTGGCCCCAAAGTACTTATATGGGGACTACTTTAATTCCAAAGTATATCTATTTGGCTACATGGACCCTTAGGGAAAGGACTCGCGGTGAGGGCTTCGGGGTCTTTCTCTGCGTAATGCCCTCGGCCTCCTGCGGTACTTTGAAGCCTGGAGAAACCCAGAGAGCCCAATACCCCGTAATTAAGGAATACACCTTCATTTATAGGGGCCTTAACATTATGATTTAAGGTATATTCCTTAATTAAAGGGTATTGGGCTCTCTGGGAACGGGTTCTGCAGGCCTTGATGCGGTGTGCCCTCAAGTCTATGCTTAGTTAGCATCCGTCCACATGGAACCAAGGCAAACGAAAGAAGCAACTGCGAAGGGAGGTTGTGGGCGCCCGGACTTCGTCGGAACTTGGGGCTTTTGGGTCAGGATTTCAGGGTGTTCGGGATTTAAGAGCTTTGGAATTTCCAATCGTAGCAAGACATCGCTAAAGCTGAACGCGATGTCCTTGTCGCCATCCAGCTTGCTTCCACAGCCGCAGCAGGAAATCACGGCCTGCAAAGCGGGCCTTACACCCTAAAGCCCCAGATGCCTAAAGTGATATATGGGTAGTTCTCTAAATTAGGGAAATTAGGGTCCCGCTGAGGGTCCTTATTCTAAGGCTGTCGTACTATATTGTGGACCTCAAAATAGATCCTAATTTAGAGAACTGCCCATCCATATATATATATATATACACATGCATAAACCCTAAACATATAACATATACCCTAACCCCTAAACCCAAAAAGGGATCCCAATGTAGAGAACTACCCATGAACCCCATAGTTAAACCATCTAAACCCTAAAACAACCAAAAAAAACCCAATAGAAACCCTACATAATAACCTCTAAACCTCCTCCTCCTCCTTTAAGGAAGGTTCAGAGCTCGGGTTTGCTTTTGGCCGAGGCTTCAAGTCCTCAGCCTGCCAGGCTCTCTAAAAAGCACCGAGCCGAGCTTACGGTTTATAGGAGTTAAGGGCTAAAAGGGTTTACTGGGTTTAGGGTTAAGGGTTTAGGGCTTATAGGGTTTAGGGTTTAGGGCTTGTTGGGCTTATGGGGCTTATTGGGTTTAATGGGTTGTTGGGTTTTAAGAGGGTTTATAGGGTTGTTTTATAGGGTTTTCGGTGAGCCGCTTGAACGCAGAAGCCCTCAAGACTCTTAAGACAGAAACTTTTTGAGGACGAGCGGGCGGGGGGGACTTTCGAATCGAGGCGGCAAGTGAGGGGTGGAAGGGCCCTCCGGCAATTGGATTCCGACGACCCTTCTGAAGCCCTCGAAGAGAAGAGCCAAGACATGTGCAACTGCCCATAGCGTGTGGCGACACATGGCCCTGCCTAGGAAGGGGCAATAAACAAAAACAACTCATGACCTACACCCCTACCGTATGTCTGACTTGACGGCTCATACAGGAGGCAAGGTATGTTGCGCAGAGTCTCCATACAGCTTGAGACTAGAAGAACAGGAAACCGCAGGTGCTTGATTAGTAGGAACGCTGGCTGCACGCAAGCCCGATCCTGCTTCGTAGCTCACCATAAACCCCTAAATCTTGAACTCTATAGACTCTAATAGCAGCTGAGATTCCATGTACTCAAGTAGTATATACATCGGCCTCAAAGTACCTATATACAAATTACTTTAAGGCAAAAAGTGTATACTATCTGGGTACATGGACCCTAGGGAACCCGATAAACCCTGAACTCCACAGACTCTAATAACCCTATACCCTAAACCCCAAACTCTATAGACTCTAATAACCCATAAACCCTGAACCCTTTAAACTCTATAGACTCTTTAGTTAATAACCCTATGCAAAACCCTAAACCCTAAACTCTACAGAATCTAACAGCCCTATAAACCGGTGAACTACCTCCGGGCTTAGGGTTGCAAGGGTCCTCAACAAAAGCACCCGCGATGCCTCAAAGTCCTGCGGGTTGAAGTCCTTGGTCGCCAGGGGCGCGGGATCGCCCTAAAATCTACACCCTGAACTAAAACCTATAGACCCTAGGCCCTGTTTCCTAAACCCTAAAGCCTTCACCCTTCAGAGTGTTGGCTTTTTTGCCCTAAAGCCCTAAAGCCCCAAAGCCCTAAAGCCCTAGAGCCCTAAACCCTGAAGGAGGCTTTTGGGGGCTGGGGGTTTAGGATTCCCCTGTTTAGAAGGTAGGGTGTCGGCTTTCGGGCTCTCTCAGTGTCCTGACTAATTAGAGTTTAGGGCTTTAGGGTTTTAGGGTTTAGGGCTTCAGGGCTTTAGTGCTTTAGGGTTTTAGGGTTTAGGGTTTTAGGGGTTAGGGTTTAGGGTCGTGGTCTGTTGCACCAAGAAATACGACAAGGGAGTGAAACACATGGACACCTCACCCTGAAGGGCCATGCCCTGATGTAGTCCTTATGCAGGCACATTGGGGGCAAAAGTATATAAGATCTGGATCCGTGGGCCCTTGGGGTTACAGTTTTGCTCTAGTCATGCAGACCCTAAACCCTAAACCCTAGACCCCTAAACACTAAACTCCTGCTCACACATGCACGACTTCTGGATCTAGCCCAGTCTCTGCCATTGCATCCGAGGTGAAAGTCGAGATGTCCACCTGCAGGGCACGTCAGTCGTCCTAAACCTACTGTAACATCCAAAGATCCCAAGTATCTGCATGGTATATACTCTGACCCCAAGGTATCTATGTCTATAGGGCCCCGTATACTACGTAGGCACATGGACCCCTAAAACAAAAACAGTGCCATTACCCCTACCTAACCATGGCCGCGGCTCCAAACCTCTGAAACCTATAAAACCCTTTCACTTCAGCTACGCTGCTCCAGCTTCTTTCATCACGGTGATGGCCCCCTCCTTCCTTGGGCCGAAAGGACTTGGGTCTTGCCGATATTACGTGGAGTCTTTACAGGGGTAGTAATCTTGGAATTGTATAGGTGTTCCAGAGGACTCAGAAGGGAATGTGTCCACGCACAGAGCTTCCGGGGGTATATTGAGCGGTATCATTGGCGCAAGCTTCGCGGGATAAGCCGCTGAGAATGCTTGCGAGGACTCCATGAAACCTTTGTAACTGGGTAAATTATAAACCCTAAGCCCTAAACCCATGTTTCAAGTCTGGTTCAAGTATAAGTATGTGTACCCTAGACCCTCAACCCTAAACCCATGTTTCAAGTCTGGTTCAAGTATGTGTGCTTTGGGCGCGTTTCGGAGCTCCTGAGACCTCAATCCTAGAATCTAAGTATGCGTCTCGCGCTTGCCAAAGGTCCCTCTTCGACGAAAGTGAGGGCCCCTCGAATGTAATCATATGAATCCCCTAAGGGTTCATGTACTCATATAGTATATACACTGGCCTTAAAGTAGTCCCCAAAAAAGTACTTTGGGGCCAAGGTATATACTATTTGGGTACATGGACCCTTAGGGATCACGTCTTTGTATAAAGTCGTCTGCTTAAGGCGTCAAGAGTTCCCGTGACTTGCCTGTGAGCAGCGTCTTATTTCGGTTGTGATCCAGAACTCAACTACATCATTGATGCTACCAGCATAAGGAGCGCCAATTGCAGATAATTTGCTGGGTGTGCCTTTGATGGTACGTAGCCTAGACTATGTCTAAGTCCCTTAGCAGAAACACAGCTAGCAGTGTAAGTAGAGCTAAGAAGACTAAACCCTGATGAGGAAACTTAAAGAAGTTGAGTTTACGAATCAGGAGTCTTGAGCAGAGTCCTGCTACATCATCCCTACACCAAAAGCCCCTTAAAACTCTAAAACATATGTAAAGCCCCGTAAAGTCAAAACTGAAAACCCTTCGATGAGAAAGCCTGCAGCTCTGACCACGCACCTAATTAGCCTGCAGCCGTAACAATCACAGGACCCTTAATACTTTAGAAAAGGCTCTTGCGTGATCTTGAATCATATAATCAAGCATAGACGGGGATCCTCACGAATAGTAGAGCTGTAAACCCTAAGCCGTAACATGACATTCAAGGGAATTATCTTGGGCCAGACAATAACCTGAATTCCCAACCGTCTGCACCCTTGTCATGATGCCAATAGACACGGATGAACTGCGCAGCCCTTTGTAACACTCTGATAACCCTTACAGACCCCTGAACAAGACCCCAATTCTACAAGTAGAACCTTCAAGACCCGAGCGTCACAAGCGTACTGTACGATTATAGGACTTGAATCATAGAAGCCATCAAACACTGAAGATTATTCTGGTCCCTTCCGATTGTGCAAGCCAAGCGTCACAGCTGTGCCACCCACGATGCCAGCCGAGGCGACCCCTACCGAGGCGTTGCCACGGAGGGCGCGGAGCCATCCATCCTCAGCTGCTTTCTCAACCCAGAGAACCCAGAGAGCCCAATACCCCTTAATTAAGGAATATGCCTCAAACCATAATAGTAAGGTCCCGATAATTTAAGGCATATTCCTCAATTAAGGAGTATTGGGCTCCCTGGGAACCCCCCGGTAGGAGACAGAAGGCAGTTTTTTCAGAGCCACTAAACCGCCTAAACCCCAATAATTACTTTATGCTACTAGTTGGGCGGTACGTACTTTGTGAGACACCATTTAGGGTACCTGCTTTCCCGATCTTGCTAGGGGAAAGAGCTCTATCTATCCCAGTAGTGTAGGACGGCGCCTTCAGGCATAATGTATGCCCTCTGTAGAAAGGAATGCGGTGTTTGATATGGGATGCAGGAATAAATTGAACACCGTACATCCGAAGCCCTCAGCCCTAAACAAACCCTAAGCCTGAACCCAAACCCCTGTTTGAGCCAACCAGCTGCAAACAAGTGGACTCTGAAGCCAAGAATCCGCCATCTGCGATCGACAGGAGTTGTGATTGCACAGGAACATGACGTTCTTTTTGTAGTGGGGGCCGTACCTTTGCTAGACATTCCGTGTTGCCCGCTTAGCCACAAATCCATTCCAATTCCGACACCCCTGAATCACAAACATGAACTCCAACCCCCGTCCCTGCACCCCCGCCCCACTCCTCATATGCAGGAATCTTAGAAACCTGATCCCTTCACCTTCTCCTACGAGGCTTGCAAACTTTAACTGAGCAGGTTGCGAGGAGTTGTCAGCGATGCGGACTGGCCCCGAATGTCCATGCCCCCCTACTTGGAGCTTCCTGGGTAGCTATAAGTAGGGTTATAAGTCCCCTGATATGGGCGTTGACTATAGTTGGACTACATATAACCAGGCCCTGAGAACCTTATAGCTACCCATGAACCTCCAAGCACAGTCCTAAACCCTAAAGCCTTACACCCTAAGCTTGAAAGCCTATAAACCCTGATAAGCCTGGGGTGGACATTCTTAGGCCTGGAAGCGGTTCCCAAAAGGCAAGTTTGAAAGCCAAAGTATAAGTTATGGGGGTACGTGGACGGTCAGGAAGTAGCTGGTGCCGAATTTGTCCAGCCAGCTGTGCTGCACAGTATACACATGTATGTATGGATGCATGCATGTAACTCTGTATGTATGCGTGTTTACATACTTATAAATAAACAAGTGTATGTGTACATATATATATATATGTATGTATAGAGTATATAGAAAAAACTAAAACGTTAACACACCCAATATCTCAAGCTTTTGTGCAAACTATTAAGAGTTTGGGCTTGACAATTTGCTCTGTTTGTCCGCTAAGATACGGCTTCTGCAGACCGTCAAGGAGTTCCTGGACCTTTGCTTTGCCTCACCGGCGGATGGTCCCAAAGTGGGTTTTTGGGGGAGGGGGGTTAGGGTTTAGGGTTTA
>CAJNJA010008465.1:0-15429 GCA_905231915.1 Symbiodinium necroappetens
AGAGAGAGAGAGAGGGGGAGAGAGAGGGAGAGCGAGCGAGAGCGAGAGCGAGAGCGAGAGCGAGAGCGAGAGCGAGAGCGAGAGCGAGAGCGAGAGCGAGAGCGAGCAGTGGTTAGGAAGAGAACGGCGCACGGACAGGGAGAGAGCAGAGAGCGAGCGAACGCTGTGTTGGGGCCTTCCGGAGCTTGCGTCATGCTTTCGATGGTCGTGGAGGGCTCCATGACAACAGGGGCGCCGCCGGCTTTTGCACAAGTGTACCTGAGCGCGGGGCGAAGGGGCGCCTAGGTCGAATCGCCTGGCCCCGGCAGGCGAATCTTCGGTGCCCGTCCGAGGCGCTTAGAGCGGGCCCAGCGTCCACCCTCGGAGAACTCGAAGTGGAAGCCGCTGAGCAAGGCATCGGCACCACAATCCACCTTGATCATCCGCCTCGGCTCCGCCAGTCACAGTCTCAGTCTGACCCTTCAGTGTCAGCGCATGTCAAAATAGCCCGAGCTGCAGTGCATTTATCCAATTTGATTTCCTCTGGTCAAACTTCTTCACCTCCACTTGGGCACTGAAGTACTCGAAGGTCTGTCCCAGCCCACCGATGCGGCTGCACTCGAACCTCAGCTATAGCACAGAGACACATGACACACAAATCATGCAAGCCCAAATTATTCTAGCAGCGGGTATCCCTAGTTTCGGGGTTCTAGTTTCGGATCTGCATGGGGGTAGTTTCGGATCAAGGCGGGTGATTTTCGGGGCTGAGTTTCGGATCGGCGGGCGTCAGTTTCGGATCGGGGGTCAGTTTCGGATCGGCCGGAGGTCAGTTTCGGGGTGCCGGGGGGGGGGGGGGTTTTGCGAGGTTCTGATCCGAAACTGACAAAGGGCCGGACCCGAAACTCAACACCGAAACTGACCGGGAAAACCCTGAAACTCACAACTTCCCTTGCTGGCAAGCTGCCGGAAGATGTTGCGTGCAGGCAGAAGCTTGAAGCCCGTGAGAGCTTCTCCATCTGCACATAGTACCGGGAAGTCGGCCAAGAGCGTGTTCCATTCAGGCCAGTCCGAAGATCGCTTGTCGTAGGTGATCGCCGTGTCCATCCATTCTCCTTGGACCCAGCTCGTTTGCACGCCCAGAGCCGAGCCCTCCCTGCATGCGAAGCTCCGAACTTGATCACTGGCGCGAACTGGCACGTGGACGACAGCGAGGTGTCTCCTTGTGGGAGGAGGAGGAAGGAGGAAGGGGGAGCACACGTGCGCTTTTTGGCGGCACTTGCCTCCGAAGACCTGGCCGAAGGCCAGCGAGGCCAAGGCTCCATGGGCTCCGCAGTAGGAGCCGTAGGCCTCATCCGAGGAGGGAGGGAAAAGACCCGGGCGCTGCTGGTACGGGCCTTGTGGAAATCCTCACCCAGAGTGCGGTCCGATTCCTGACAGGCGGCCACGTGCACTCAGCTTCACTCCCGTTCCCAAGTCCCTCCTTGTGCATATCCCACATAACACCAGGTACGGCCATTGGCGAAATGAGCTGCTGCGCGTTCTCCAGATCACATTTCCTAACACCAACATGACGGTCTATGACGATAGTGACATGGTGCGAAGACGTGCGAACCGCGGCCCACCATGGTCCCTGCACGACAAGTCTCTTGTAGGCCAGGCTGGGGCTGACACCATCGCTCCCAGGCACCGCTTCGAGGCCTGAGTCTAAGTCTCTAAGTGGCACCTCGAGTAACCTGAAGTCCGCATGCGTCACAAACGCGGGTAAGGAAGATAAGCCAGCAGCAGAAGCCGGAGTCCGGGATGCCAAAGTCCAGCAGAGCCATCATGCGGTCCTCGACTTCGGCCGAGCCCACAACCTGCACTGCGGGACTGCCATGGACTGCCCGACTACCCGACATCTATATATGTGCAAGTCTGCATCATCTGCAGTGCCGGGCAACTTGCATGGCCAGGATTTCGGGACAACTGGATGCGGCCATAAGCGTCATGTTGCCACCTGCCTTAATTAGACAGTCACGGAAGCTCGCAAGGGCCCTTCCAGTAGAGACCTCAAACGACATTTTCAACACGCCGAGTGGCTGAGGTGCCACCGGAGCCCTTCATGAGGCAGTACGTCTGCGCGGCACCATGCGTGGCTGCCAGAGAACCCAACTCAGTGTACACGCGCAATGCCATCCGGCTGAAGTAATAGAGTTCTTGCTGATTCCTCTTCGCGTAGTTGGTGTAACCTCGGTTGAATCCTTTCTTTCACCATGCTCCAGCTTCAAACGGATCCTACACAGATTTCGACTCCAGGAAGAACCTGAAAACTTACACGATATTGCCAGGAGTCCTTTCCCAGCGACGAGAACGCATGGCTCACAAGAGAAGGCTGTCAGTTCAGGAAGCTGCAAGGAGTTGTACCAGTCTCCGTTCACACAGTGCAGAGTCTCGGTAGCATGGCGGTAGCCTGCGCGGAAGGACTGATAGCGCTCCTGCCAACAAGCGACGTTCAGCTCCGTGCCATGCAGGAAGCTGGAGGGCAGGGGCCGCTTTCCGCGCCAGACATGGGAGCCAGGCTCGCGGTAAGCGGGCCGAGCACAGTGCTCCACCCCAATCCCACCCATGAGCAGCAGGGCATCACACTGCTGGAACAAGTGCACGTAACGAAAGGACTTTGACATTGCCACAGAGTCGGTCTTCGCAGGCACATCCTGGAGAAGATTGCTGGACACGACCCGCGTCAGGTTGATGCCAGCGAGAATGAGAGAAGATGACCGGACGTCCGCGCAGCGGGCGAAGATCTTGATTCTGGGACGAACTGCACAGGGGCAGTCAACAGCCAGGCGTGTTCAAATGACGTCAATTCTGGTGGTTGCACCCATCGTCTCCCAAACTAGTGATAGCAGGTAGGTTCGTAGGCGGGTCGGGAGGCAGGCAGCTCAACAGAGTTAGGCAGGCAGGCAGGCAGGTAGGCAGGCGGTAGGCAGGCGGGTAAGCAAACAAAAACAGGGTCGGTAGATAGATAGATAGAATAGATCGGAAAATATAATTCCTTCGAACGCATACATGCTTTACCTAGCTTTTGACCAAGTCGGTAGTTACTTTGGCAGCGGGGCCTGTATTAACTCTCCCGGGGCCCGTTCTGGCACGGCAGCTGTTACCATCCGTCCAGAGACGAGCGCACTCCTTCTCGGAACTGCTCAGCGACTGGCACCAGCACCCAACCAGGACCTTCGGAGAAGGACAGGTTGCCACCGGACCCTCCTGCGGCGCATGGCAAGAATCTTAGAGGCCCGTAAACCCTGCAACACAATACTTACAAACCAAGCACATGCATACTCTTCCAGCTGTGAATGGCTGCAGTGCACACGACATCGCATGTTGTGGTGCTTTAGTGTGGAGTGTGTGTTTTTAGTGCATGCGGAAGCGAGGACCTGTAGAACCGTTCAGTCCCATCCTCTTTGTTCGACCAGTACCAGCCCTCGGCTGAGCGATCCTCCCAGTCCTCGGTGCATTTATCTAAACCCAGGCTCTCATCTAACAGCCCTCTCCAGCCAGGGTTCGCGAGCTGCCGGATCATCGAGCTTTCCGCACAAAGCTTGAGCATATCCACCTGATTGCACCCGAACAAGACTGTGACTGAGCCTCAGCACCATGCTGCAATCATAGGATGACAAAAAAAAACAAGATACGCAACCACTTGCTCGCAGGTGCCTTTCGCCCTGCAACTATCACCACTCCTCCAGACCCGCTTGCAGTGATGGCGGACGTCAGTCCAATGGCCCTGTTTCTCCAGGAAGTTGTCCGGATAGCATGAGCAGGAGAGGAGTCCTTGACCCGTGTTCTTTCGACCCAAACAAGATGCTCCCCGCACACCATCTTGCCAAGTGTCGCTTCCCGCTTGGACACCCCGCAGACACCTGAGTGACATTGACACATTGACATGCGTGGCATGAGGAAATCACAGATGTGCCAACATCCTTGTTGCCTCCGCCGGCAACGTGCGTCTGCGCCGAGAACGTCTGCGGCGGGCGCGTCTGCGCCTGTCTTTCTGCATCAGTTCTAATTGCCGGAAGACACACTGCGAAAGGTCAACTGAGACCCCATGCCAACAATCTTCTTTAAACCGATCCGACTTGAAAGCCGCCTGGCGCGTCTTCTGCGCCTACGTCTGCGGCGACCTCAGGCGCATGCCCGAACTGACGCAAACGGACACGAGCAATGACAAGATTACAGTAAAAGCTCATATATCCTTGCCAAGTTAGCGGCGTCGCCGGCGCCGGCGCCACGATTGCACGCCGGAAACTGCACAAACATCTCACTGACGCACAAGAGAAAGACATCTATTTTGGATTCAAATCGGTAGGCAACGAATTGCATCCGATCTCGCATAAATGAGTCTGATCTCGCATCTCGGCTCGAACAGCACCATCACAAGAAATGTTGGCACCACGACAGAAAAACAAAATTACCGCGACAGCTCATGAAAAACTCACCTCGACAAGGCGGCAGCAGCAGCACATATCAGCATCAGTGAGTTCCCTTCAAAAAGACATACAAATTCTTGCTACGCAGCCGGACGATGTGACTTTTCACCCAGCTACAACGACGCCATACCGGAGGCTCGCTATCAGAATTTTCGTGGACGGTGTTGCAAAGTGATTGGGGTACGAGATTGTGCAGAACACATTATGAGTTTGGAGGGCAGTTCTCCATCATGCTTTGAAATTTTGCCTTTGTGCCTCTTTCAGGGGTCACCAACAACTACAGTTTTTGGCATCGTTGACATCAAGCCCGCCCCATGAAAACAACGACCAGGCACAACTTTGTGGCACATTACTGACACTACTGTTTCCAGCTTGTTCTTTTTCGTATTTGCATGCCCAAACAAGCCACAGGACACGCATCACGGTCGCGCCGACTTGCAGTCTCCACACGTTCCGCCTTTGCTCCCCACACTCCTTGTTAACAAACTGTCTTCAGGCTTGAATACTGGTACATCGCTTCCAGCCGCGTCCCCTGCAGGGGAATCACCGTTTTGGAAGATTTGAGCCTTGAAGCTGCAAAAAGTGTGATTCCCGCACGCCGGTCCCCGTGCTCGCCGTTCTCCGATACGCGAGGGGAATTATTTTGGATGATTTAGGCTGTGAAAATGACAAAAGGTTGATTCCCGTGCGTTCCCCCTATACCCGCCTCTCCCAAGCGGGGGAATCATTATTTTGGAGGATTTAGGCTCTGAGCGGTGATTCCCGCGCGTCGTCCCCGCTTACCGCAAGGGACCTTGTTTCGAACATTCCCCCTTGGCCTCCCCAAACACGCGGGAGAATCACCATTTTGGAAGGTTTGAGCCTTAAAAGTGTGAAAAAATGGTGATTCCTGCACGTTGCCCCGCTTACACGTGGGGGAATCACTATTTTGGAGGATTTGGGCTGTGAAAACGGCAAAGTGGGGATTCCCGCTTACAGAAGCACACTGAATGAAGCAGAGTTACTTCCTAACCTTGTGTATGATCGATAAGAATGGCAAAGTTCTCAACTCAAGTCCACACGAGCACACACCGCTAGGGTTGAGCCTACGCCCTTGTCAGTGTAAGAATCAAGCTTGTCGTTGTGGTTGGAAAGCTTGTCAGTGTGCACGTAAACCCTGTCGTGGTAAGGACCTACTCTGTGGCTTGCACACCCTAGCCAACCTAAGAGCACGACTTGCAAGTCAGCAACGCGAGGTGAAAAGAGCACTGAAAAAATCTTTGGAAATCTCGAGCGACAGCAGCTGCGATTCACTTGCAGCTGCCGCTCGTGCATGTCACGCCGCGCTACACTTTGCACTACACAACCACGAAGCAGCAGCATGAGATTTACATAAAACGGTTGCAACCTGTCGGCTTGCATAGGCCCGGCCTGACTCCATGCCTTCTTGGGCCAGCACAACGCCGTGCTCCGAGTTGAATGGCACCATCTCGTCATCCTCGTCCTGGCCATATACAACACGCAGTCCATAAAAGATTGAACAGGGTCGGTAAGAGGCAGAGGCGGTTGCGAACAATCAAATTTCACGGAATACTGCTTTGAGAAATCGTTCTTAAGAGTCATGCCTAAAGCAATGTGAACATGTGAGGTTGTTCCAAACGTATTTCGGAACGGGCCCTCGCACTCGGGCCACCAGAAGAATTTCGCAACAATCGCTGGTTGGAAAGTGCAAAATGTGTCTAGGGTCACAGCCTGTGCTCGGGCACCAGGATCCTCTCGCAACACTTCCGGAACACTGCAACACTGTCCAAACACTCTTGCCCATGGAAGACCTTGGAAACAGTCCACAGCAAATTATCCCAATCCGGGTGCCCCATCCGAATGGTTCCACATTCGGGTCTCTGGGAAAGGGGACACATGCAGAACACCAAAATGCGTCCATTTATCAATGCTGTTTGTCACTGCCGGTCACTAGCGACCTCTTGAGACTCCTCTGTCGCAAGTTCAACGAAGCGCATGAGATGAATCAGATGAACACCAGCATTCGGGTCCTCGGAAGGCTCACTTTCATCTTCGGAGTCAACCTGGGATGATGTGCCAAAGTTTGGCTTGGGGCTGCGACTGCCACTGGCATGGCAGAGTCTCAGCAGTCCCAGCAGCTTCAGCATCCGAATCGTCGACTTCAGCTTCATCAGCTTCATCGGCTTCCTCGCTGTCGCCTTAGGTAGGACGGGAGGATCCCATCCCAGCTTCTGCCTTCTTGGATGCCGAGGCTTCCACCGAGATCGAGCTCCGTGGCCTTGCCGGATGCGCATGTCCAAGTAGTCTGCTCCCAAGAGAAGGCATGCAGCCTCCTCGTCTTCCTCGCGGGCATGACCATCAGCGTCCAGACCTTGGATTCGACCCGCAACACCGTAACAACCGGTCGCGGTCGCATCTGAAAATAGTACTAGCAGCCAAGTGAACTGAGCTGTGAACTTACCTCAAGGTCTATGTCCCCTTCGTCCGCTTCCATGGCATCCTGCGAGAAGTTGTCGCCAGCTGCAGCCGCGCCCTGCAGAAAGCCTCATTTCTCATAGGGCTTGCATCAGTTACTTGGATTACTCGTCTTCCTCGGTACTTCGCGGTGGTCCAGTTCTGCTTTCAGCTTCGTGACTTGCTTTCCTTGCTTGTCGCCTTCTGCTCTGCGGGATTTCGCGTATCTGCAAGCACTGCATCCGAGGAGCTGTAGCTGGCACCGCTGGATGTGACGACCTGGAGATTGCGGACGTACCTCGGAGACCGCAGAAACACGTGAGGTCACACGGCTTTGTCCCAGCTGCCTCTGGCCAGTCTTTTCCCGAGGCGCTCCATCTTCATGCAGCGCACGTGAGCTCGCACCGACACGCCCGTGGAGGACCATCCGCTGACCTCCCGGCTCCTGGGCTCGGGCTCGGGTGTCTGCGACCTTTGAAGGTTTCGGGAATGCCCGCTTCCAAGCGTCCCGTAGGCTCTGCATGTTCTGGGATTCGACGCCGGCTCCATCTTCGCTCCGGCGCAGATACCCGCGTCTGCCTGGCGCGTGGACAACTTACATGCTTGCACGACAAGTCGAAGTGCGCAAATGCTCGCCAAGCTGCATAGCACGAGCAATGAGTCATCTTGGCTTGCAGGAGTGCACAGGTGTGAGTGGAGGTTGGAGCGATTTTTGAGCAAACTCAGTCTCGTTTTGGGATCCTTCTCAACTGGCAGCACATCTGAACGGAAGCCCGAAAGCATGCTGCCCAGCAACTGTCGTGCCCGAAGGGCAGCTCTGGGAAGCGATGCTGGATGATGTCCCGCTTCGAAGATCCTATTTAGCGGCTTGTTCAGCTGTGCATTGCGGCCTAGTGAAGCACTGACCCCACGGGTGGACAACCCGTAGCTACTGGGTGTGTGTGGGGGCTGGTCAGTACGGTCACCCTCGGGCCGTGGCTGCTCTCCGCTCTCAGAGCCTGCGGCGCCAAGGAAAACTCGCTGGCTTCGAAATCGAAGACCATCTCTCCTCGAGGAGTTGAGGTGGACTTCCCTTGCCTCAGCCACCCGCAGCCACCCGCTGTCGCAAGCGTCGACATGGGCACCGGATCAAGGCTCACCAAGCAAATTCTTTTCGGAGTCACTTCATCGCCGTTGCTTGAGAAGACTCCTTCTGAGACAGGGTCATCTGCGGGCCATGGTTCACCTCAGCTGACCACGGATCATTTCTGCAAAGGAGGCCGATGTCTGCACGGGGTCTGAGAATTTCTGGTCCGGGTTGCTGCCACTTTGTGGTTGACCTGCCTCTGGTTGCTGCGGGTGAGAAGACTCCACTCGTACTCCTCGGGAAACAACACCCATACATTCTACGAGCGGAATGAGCCAACGACTGTCTGTGCAGAATCCGGATGCAAAAGAATGCAAGCTCCTGGTTTGGGTTCAGACCCTGCACTGTTGCGCTCGCAAGACCTCCAATGGCTCTCACCTCGCTGAGGTGAGCTTCAGGGATTCAGGGCGAGAGCTGCCGGCATACAAAGCTGTGGCTGTGGGCAAAGTGGCATACCCGAAGGGCTTGAAGATCTCGGTCCATCCCAGCAGCTTCACGGTGGACATCTCTCCCATTTTCTCCTTGCTTCCAGCCCACAAGCAGCTTCTCGGGCACATGTCTCGCCACCGCCCAGTCCTCGTAGGTGTCCTCGCGGTTCAACAATCGGGAGGCATTGCCCTGGAAGTCGGCTAAGCCTCCTGTGGTACAGAGTTCCCGTGCTCTGGAAGGCAGTCTTGCACATTAGATTTGATGCACTTGTCCTTGGTTGAAGAGGCCGGTAGAGAGCGTGAAGCTTGGCGATACGCTCTGGGTCTGAGTCAGGAACTGCCTGTCCAAAAGGCAGGCTTGTCCCCCACTCCCGACAACCTTGGATCCCTTGTGAACCCGCGCCATTCACCACTTCCTCGTGTTCACTCTCTGCCTCCGCATCGTCGTCTTCCAGCAGTGCTCCGGATTCGCCACCAGGCAGCTCGCGTTCGAGGGCCTCACAGCGAAGCGGATTCACGGTTCACTCCGTGCAAGGGCGAGGGCGCTGCAGGGCGTAGAGATCGCCATCGATGCCGAACTCCCGTACCAAGCTGTCGCATCCGTTGAAGAGCCGGCATGTTTGAGCTCCATGCGAGGTGCCTCAGAAAGCTCAATTCCTACAGCCAGTGCTGCAACTTGCTGTAATCAAGATGCCGGTCCAGTAGAAGGCACAGTCCACCTGAGCTGCACATTTTCTCAGCGCTGCACTGTACTCCACTGCTCCAGCTTCCGCCGTGAACTCAACCCTCAGCACGCGGCGAAGTCTTTGCACCGCTCCTGGCAGTCTGCTTTCTCGAAGGCCTCGGCCTGGCGAAGAAACAAAAAACGTGCGCTCAGCTTTGCGTGGTCCGCGGAGCGGGCGCCTCTGTCTCGAAGTAGATGCCCCTCTTCCCCGGAAGGAGCTGCCTGGTGACCCGACGACAGCAACTGCCCCTGACACGCCACAATCACTCCGGCCTGGAGGGGCATGCGAACTGGCCTTGAACAATAAGCAACGGCGGCGGAATGAAGGCACCTTACAATGTCAGCAGCATCCGCCAGCCTACTGCATAAGCGGGACCACACGCAGCAGCGGTTGATGGCTGAGTCCGGAACCATCGCTCGCAGGAGGAAGGCCCTCTGCAACTAGAGCATTTGCAGGAAAGCCCAACCCCCAGCCAGGTGGAACGCAGTCGCAGGGGTGCAGCCAGTAGTCGTCCGGTTGGAGCGTCGTCGGATCGTCGAAGACGAGAGGATGAAGCACATCATCTTCCACTTCGTGGGTTAGTGGCTGTGGACATGCTAAGGTGGCCCAGTCCAGCGAGATGGTGAAGTCCTGGCCGGTGGTGTCTGTGGTGTTCTTCGCGCTGGGAACCCCTGGCTCCAGGCAGAGCATCTCTTCACCAGCCAACTCGAAGTAGCCCAGCTTTGTGTCCACGTAATCCGCCTCGGGTCTCGCCCTTTGCACCAGCCAGCTTCCTGTCGCACACTGAGCCGTGGAACCACTCGGCACACTGGCGAGATACATCACCTCCTGTGGGATCAAGCTGTCCTTCCGATACACAGGGCCTCCACGGCGGATGTCGTACTCCACGGGACAGTAGTCGCCGGCAACAACCCATTCAGGATGCTTCAACCGGATGCAGGTTGAAAGGTCCGTGCAGTCTGTGACCTTGGCATAGGTCATTACCGATGTCCCGTCCACGTTGTTGATTCGGTAGTGCTTGCAGGTGTCATCAGCAAAGGTGAAATGAGAGCAGACCTTCGATAGACGGCAGAACTGTCGACAGTGCGTCTCTTCAGTGGTATGCTCCTCCCAGATGACTTCGCCGACGATCTGCTCCTTTACCCAGCACTTGCTGTCCTTCACATTGAAGATCATCTGAGTGAAGATTGGTTGGAAGTCCGTCCCGGGGAAAAGACCGTACACTCCACAGCGCATTTGAAAATTCTTTCGATGGGCCTGGTAGGCCGGTATCTCATCGAACATCTGGGCCATGCTCTCGCCGGGCGCGAGAGCGATGCTCCCGTCAGGTGCAACTTCGAGAATCTGATGATTCTGCAACAGGCCCACACCCCAATTGCGGTCGTAGGACCATATCGGATCTCCAACTGTGCAGGAGATCACGAAGGAGGTCGGCTTGAGTCCCCCTCTGCCTTCTTCGTATCCTTTGGGCGTCTGCAGCTTCAAAGGCGGCAGCTGCTCACCGATGACCACCTCTGCATAGGAGGACTCGTAGACCAACTCTGGCCACGGCCGGGGTCGGATGGCCGCGAAAGTGGCAGTCCTCTTGGTGGTGCTGTTGCTGCCAGTGGCTGTCACCACACAGACACCGCCGTCCATCCCCGAGTAGTCCTCCCCCGCGTCAGTGACGCCGCCGACGGTTTGGGCACTGGCCTGAGAGGCGGTGACGGTGCCGGAGGCATCGACGGAGAGCCACGGCTGTTCCGGCGCACACACCATACTGAAATCCTGCAGTGTGCCCGAAGACGCGACGGGGTAGGATGACGTCTTCTGGGAGAAGACAAGAACAGCAGACGAGTACGTCATGTGTTCAGCAGTCACCGACACCTTCACCGTCTCCGAAAGACCGACTCCCTCGTGTGCCGTGACCTCGCACTGCACAGAAAAGGCCTTGACGGGGGGAGCCATGGATCCCTGGTAGGAAATCATACCAGTGCTACCATCGAGCGTCAAGTTGTAGGCAGCCAAGTTACACTCGCCATTCACTGAATACCTCGTGGCCGTTCGGGGCAACGGCTCCAAATAGATGGGAACACCTACGGCAAATCGCTTGTCCGCATACTTGAATGGCGTTGGGCTCTTGTGCCCACCGTTGCAGTTGCAGCAAGCCTGCTTGCTGCTCTGACCGTTCACGGGCCTGTCGTTGCAGTCCTCCTCCTTGATCCGGTCGCAAGATTCCCCCTTCTCGTTGACCCAGTCGATGGTGCTGAGGCATGCCACACATGTACCGTTTTGACGGAGATAACCATCCTCGCACTTCTGGCATTTCCCGGCCGAGAACATTGCGCAACCTGCGCAATCCGTGGAGTTGCTGGGGCAGCCTCAGTTGAAAATAAATGAAATAATTCCGAATGCAAACGAAGGGCAGCAAGTTACGAGCTGAAACCAAGGCGAGTTTCAGCTTGTGCTGGTTTCGTTGTGAAAGAACTGCCACAGCGTGATCTCTCCCGGACAGGGATCGCCGTCTCTGACTCGGATCACGTCCGCCCTTGCGACTTCCCGGAGCTGCTGGGCCACCTCCAGCGGCACCCTGGGAACCTGCGCCTTAGCCTTGCGGGCCTTGTCCTTTCGGCACTGAGCAGCGAGTCGGTTGAGGCTGTTGTTAGCACCAAGCTCCTGCCAAGGAAAAATCACAGAACCGCTGTGCACAAATCGCATGGACGGGCTCCTGAAGTTGCAAGGCACCTTGCCAGCTCTCGCCCAGGATCGCAAGGTCCGACTCCGACTCAACCTCTTGCAGCCGGCCTGAGCTCAACACGACATGGCGTGGCCGCCATGCCAATTCGGAGTTAGATTCTGCTGAGGTGCTGGGGTCCAGGTGTGACTTGGCCTGGAGCAGGCCGGTGCCCGCAGGCCTTGAAACCTCCTCGCACTGGTCAATGTCGACGGCGCCTCGCAAAGCAATCTCATGCTGCATCTACAGATTCGTCAGCGCAACTGCACAGTCTTAGAAAAGGTCTACAGGTGTGTTGCCTCAAGCTTTACTGAAGCACAGGGCGAGGTCTGGCAGACCCGATCTAAACTAAACTAGATCTCATCCCAGCCACTTTCCCCGCCCTGTCCCAGATGTAGCCGTAAAGCAACCAGGGCACTTCCACGCAGCCAACATAGGACGGTAAACAAGCAAAACTGCCCACGCATGGGCAACAGCAGTATGTGCCCCGGCGCGGGAACTCTGCGCCGAGGGCAGCGATGCGAGAGTCAAGAGACTCTGCATGAACTCTGAGAGCCAATTTGGGCTTCGGGCGAGCAATGTGAACGGACACACGGGGAGGGGCCAGGGTTTTGTGCAGCCTCTCTGCGGTTCTCCGAAGTCCCCGCGCGCTCATGACCACGATAAGACAACGACCAGGACGACCACGATAACCGGCAGCTGTAAGGCACGGCAAGACCAGCCCCAAGAATAAACGCATGTTGGCATCACTCGTTCCATCGAGACGAAATCTGACTCCAACTAGTTCACCTGTTCACATGCAAATTTATGCATCCAGTGACTATTTTTCCACGCGCCGCACAGAAGGTTGGCAGTAGCGCAGTCTTGTTGCCGCTTCTCTCCTTTGGAGGAACTTCCTAGGCCTAGAAACCACCTCCAGCGCCCTGCCTCACAGCAGGCTTTGGCAAAGAACCTGAAACCATCTCAAACCGAATGCGATTGCAACATCTGCAACTGGATGCAGACTGGCTCTGGCCTCTACTCTTTGACCGCTGCAGCTGCTCGGCGCATTAGCGCCGATGCCTCGGGCTGCATGCTCGACTACACACCAGCCGTCAATCACGGATTCGAGCGCCAGGCCGCATCGGAGGTCACATGCTTCCGCGATTCTGAAAACTGCCCTGCAAACGGGTAATAACGGGTATTACCATGAAATCCCACACTACGCCACGTGAGAGCTCTGCTGTAGGGACGACGTGTTTCTGTTGCGGTGGTGTGGCTTTGCCTGGCTCCCTTGGCTCCTTCGGCTCTCGCGTTCGCTCGCGCAGGCGCCGGCCGGACTCGACCTGAGCAGAGCCCCCGCTTAGAGCTTCGACTCTGCTTCGAGCTCGATAGGTCTCAGGTCTCCTCACAGCACATGGCAATGAAAGTCTTGGGCCCGGGCTCGCTCCTCAACCGACCGGGCGCCCAAGCCTGAGTCACTGCAACTTTCGAGGCATCACGTGACTCTCCTAAAAAGCCCTGCGAGGGCAAAAGGTAAGCTTCTGTAAAAACAATGATCACTGACCACCCCCCCAAACACCTGACAATTGGCGCTCAGCGCCCTACTGCCATCGGTGTGTGGCCGCAGGCCTGACATTATTCAGTTGACCGAATCTCAGGATTATCCGCAAGATTCCGCCGCTGATGCAAAGCCCCATGCACCGAGGCAGCTGCAAGCGCCGCCGAAAAGGAAATGCGAAGACGGGCCTTGGGTTCAACAGCAACATGATGTCTCGGATCATTAAAGCACCAAAACATGCGGCGACGGGCGTTCACTCTCCGGGGGCTCGTTCTCATCGTCCTTCGTGGGCTCGTGGTCGCTACACCTGCGCAGTGCCATGGAATGAGACAAAGGCACGTTGGGAGGCCCGTAAAGCCACCCTTTTGGCGTTCCCGACCAAGCCGATGTCGCAGTTTGCCTAGGTGTGGGTTGGCACCGCTTCTGTGCTTCGTTTCGCTGAGCGCTGGTTGATGCCGATGCTTGTGCGTTGGCAGTCTGCCTGGCATAAGAGAATCCAATTCGGAGAAACGAACGACAGTCGTCGAACTGCCAACAGTTGGCTGCGACACAATGACAGCTCAAAAGCAAAACGCAATCAATATGTAGACCTTGACACATGCGCCGGTTCGAAAGTTCTGGACATTTGCAGTCATGCTTCAAACAGACAAACAGTGCCTCTGACTCTGCATTTAGCAAAAACTTGCGACTTCCACCAATTGCTTCTGCTGCTTTTGGAGACGTGCTGCAATGCTCTAAGAGTCAAAGTCTGAGATCCTCGCAATCCACGGAAGTGAGCAAAGATGTCAAAACCAACATCTGGACGGCAAGCAACGTCAAATGCGCATGAAACGAAAGCGTCCTTGCAGTACCAGAACCGTGTGTAATCACGCAGTCCGTCAGCGTGTCGCACGGCCAACAAACATGTACGGTCAGCGCTCCGAACAATCAACAATCGAGCAGTACTGCCTTCTGTCAGTCGGTGGCAAGGAGTGTCTTCAGGACTATCCAATGCTGATTCCTCACGGCTCGGAGTCTGAAAACAGGATCAACTCATCGAGTCTCCTTTTGGGATTTATGCCAACTAAGGCAACCGCCACTGGAGTTCCCTGCTCCTTCAGCGCTCTGGTCAAATCCTTCAACATCAAGCACGTGACATGTGTATCGAGCTCCGACTGAGCACAAAGCATTGCCAGTCACAAGCCAAAGCAAGGCCTCACTGAATTTGGCGAGGGCCATGAACGCCGCAGCTTATGTGCAAGCGCGCAACCCATCAGCATGCTCTGATGCCATTCGACAGACGAACAATTCTCTTCAAGCTGCGACAACCAAATTAACACAGCTGCTCATGCACCTCGTACCATCGGGCTGCAAGCGATCCCGGTCTTTAATGCTGATAGGCGACACACAGTTGCATCGTTTGGCTTCTCAGACTTGGTCCAGCTGCGACATTCGTATGATCAGATTCCAACACTCCATCAGCTTGCAACAATGCTCAACAACCCTCAACATTACTGGTCTTCCCATTTTTGGCATTTGTGAACGCATTCCTGTGAAGTGTTCCCACAAAGGTATCCCGACCATCAGTCAAACACTCGTGTAGAATGTGACATGATAGCATGGTCCGTTTTCAAGCACATACATAATGTCATACGACAAGGTTCGACATGTCACAAATTACAACTTGTCGAAATCGTTCCGTTCACGACCATGACTACAGCGAGCATGTCAACAGCAGCAATTCGGGTCAAGCTCGCAGCATTCTTTTACCGTGATGGATCTGTTAGGCTTTGCAATTAGCCGGTAGCCCTGAGGCATAGCCCAAAACCCTCCCCTGCTACACCCCGAGACGTTGTGAAAACTTGAAAACTGCTGAGTGAAGGCGGCCACTGCATTGAGAACTGCGTATGAATTCTGAGAAATTACGCAACATGCGTAACTGAGACCGCTGAGCTATCCAGGCCAAGGACTGAAGCCAAACCCTGGAAAGTTGTACCCTGGAGGCTGTTAACAACA
>CAJNJA010008466.1:0-12420 GCA_905231915.1 Symbiodinium necroappetens
GAGGTAGCTGCAAAACGTAGACCCAGAAGTGAGATCCTGCAATTGACGCATTCGTATCGATGGGGGAGTGAAAATTGTAATCTACATTTTCTGCCCCTCCCCCTCCTAAGCACGGGGGGCTGCAAGAACCCCTCAATCAAGGGAGCAGAACTGCGAACCTGCGATCTCACTCTGCGACAGCTTCAGGAAACCATAGGGCCGTGGAAGCTCGGAGATTCACGGTAGAATGCATAGCCGCGGCAGGTTGCGGTCTGGAGTCCATTCACCCCTGACAACCTACGGAACACAACCTACAGACATACAGTAAATCGGTTCATCCAGGCGTTGTGCCATCCGCATCCATCCGCCATGCCACGTGGAGAGATCGACCCGGGCCTCGGTCGGGTCCTGGCGGCCCTGGACAGACTTGGCTCGCCTCAGCAATCGCTGAAAGGGCGCGTGCTGCACGTGGCTGGCACCAATGGCAAAGGGAGCGTGGCTTGGCAAAGATTGTCGGAGTCGGCCATCGCAGCTTATGTGCATGTCGGATGCTTCTGTGGATCATGGTGCCACTCGAGGTTTGCGCCATGCTCTTCTCTGCGTTGAGGCACCCGACATGCTAACTGCCGGATCAGCCCCGGATTGCAGGTGGTATTGCTTCATCCCGCGCTGTGAGTTCCTAAATCCTGAACCCGAAGCTCACACAAACCCTAAACCCCAAAGCCTGAACCCTAGACCCTAAACCCTTATAGCCAGTTCCCTGGAGGCAGGCGAAGCTGCGCGTTGCGATGTTTACGTCGCCTCATCTCGTCGAGCCCTCTGATGCTTTCCGCCTAGCAGAGGATGGCGAGGACCCCTGGGGGATTGCGGGTTTAAAGGTGGTTGAGGGTTTGGGGTTTAAGGGTTTAAGGGTTTAGGGGTTTAGGGGTTTAGGGGTTTAAGGGTTTAAGGGTTTAAGGGTTTAGGGTTTAGGGGTTTAGGGGTTTGGGGTCTAGGACGGTGTATGGACCTTGGCTTGAAAAAGAATATCTCATTCGTAGTTGTCACTGAGTGCGCGGGCCTTCATGTTGTTTGTGCTGTGAGGACAAAGACTTCCCGAAAGAGCAGCTGAGCTCCCTCCAGGATGAGATCGTTGAACTATGCCGGCCAGCAGAGCAAGCAGCAGATGCCAGGAGCTCTGCCCCTGGCGACAAACCTTTGAATTTGAACCGTCTTTCTGTGCTCCCAGTGCACGGTCACACGAATGAGTGTGCACGTTGCTCCGACTTCTTTTCGATGTTCCTTTCAGTCTAGCAGAAGGTGTCGTAGATTTTTCCGCCGCACACGGCGGGTGAGGGCTTGGCGACATTCTCGGATCCCCCCAAATTGCTAGACCATGGTATGGCTGGATCCCACAAATCACTTTCTCCGACCAGCAGCACACAAACCCTAAACCCCTATACCCGCCCTAAATTCTACAGGACGCTCTCACTCACAACGTTTGAGTTGCAAGTCGTCATGGCGCTGACGCTCTTCGCCCGACAGCAGGTGCCGCAGCAAGCCTGCGATGTGTCATTGGAGTCACTTCAGATTCAATAATTATGCATCTGTATATTCCATATATGCTTATCTATAGATTTATAAACGATCAGTACATGATTCAGCAACTGCGCTTCAGAAACCATGCCCGCTTCAGCAACTGCCGCGATTCAGCAAATGCCGCAGTTCAGCAACTGCGCTTCAGCAACTGCCGCGATTCAGAAACTGGCCCAGCGGTTCAACTACTGCGCTTGAGCAACTACCTAATGACGCTCATGGTCTAGTGCGATTTGGGACCAGAGCACCCATGTCCAAAACCTAAAGACGTCCATGGTCTAGGGCGATTCGGGACCAGAGCAACGTCCATGGTTTAGGGCGATTTGGGAACAGAGCATCCATCCCAAACCTAATGACGTCCATGGTCCAGCGCTTGTATGTCCAAAACCTAATGACGTCCATGGTCTAGTGCGATTTGGGACCAGAGCGTCTTGTTTCTGAATCCGTTTCTGCATCAGCCGATCTGGTTCCTGAATCTGCCGCTCTGGTTTCTGAACCCAGGTGTAGTTTCCGAATCAGTCCGTTGAGTTTCCGAATGCCTCTGTGCGACCAGGTTGATGTTGCCATTGTGGAGGCTGGCCGCTATCTTGAAAATATGTGAAAGCGCTGCTGTGCCAGCTACCGTCCATCAGAGCCGACATGTTGTTTGGAGAAGGTGTCGCTCTTCCCCATGCTTCCATGTCGGTCTCGCCAGCCCAATACCCCGTACTGACCATACTGCCCCAGTACGATGCGATGTTCCTGTGTCTCAAGGTGTTTGCCGCTATCTCAGCGCGTGGGTCATGATGTTTCACCCGGTCATGACTTGGTTGCTCTGGAACATGCCCCCGGCATCTCATGACCGACCATAGCCATCATGATCCGGGATCCAGGTTAAGGTTCAGTGGAGAAGTTGTGTGTCGGCACAGTGCAGCCCCTCAGCTTCTGGTCTGGTTTACGGTTCGTGTGTCACGGAGGTTGGCATGGGGGGTCGCGACGACGCCACTAACGTCCTCATCGAGCCTGCTGTCCCTCGGTTTCACCATTGACAGCACTCAGATAGCTCCCCCCCAAGCACCGCTTGATGGCTGAAATCACGCTGACCAGGCCTGCGCCATTTCGAGCATAGCCATGGACCACGAGAAATTCCTCGGCTCGACTCGTGAGGAGATAGCAGGCCACAAGGCCCAGGGTGAGAGTTTTCCGGCGTTTTGCCACCGTTGGTCGTGTGAGACTTCCCCCCGATCAGGCAGGTATTTTCCAAACGAATCGTCCCGCTTTTGTGGCTACGTCGGGGATGTCACAAAGTGCGCCGGACTCAGCGGCACCGGAATGTTGTCGGGCGGCTACTTGTGTGGCGATGAGAGGTTCGTCTTGAGCGGTAAGGTGAAGAAGGTCATAGACGACTGTGCGCAAGCGGTGAGCTCTTTGTCGGGCTGTCCTGATTGCGATTTGCGCAGGACACCACAATTTGTTGTGCCAGACCCTGAGATGTGCAGGTCAGGAGCATCGGTAGCACATAGCCCCAATCAAACCACCATGGCTGCGGCGTTTCGCATCTCAACACATGAAAAGACGCTGCGGGCTAGGCGAGCAGCAGGTGACGGATGAAGAATAAGCACTCCAATGCTACATGATGACAAGTACGTACACATACACTTACACATACATAATTACATATGTACGTACATACATGCATACATACATACATACATACATACATAGCCCAGGCCCTAGCACCAAGACTTAAGGTTAAGAAATGTAGGATGATATTGGGGTTTTTGGTTTAGCATTTAGACCTGCAAACGAAGCCCTTTAAACCTTTGGCCCTGAATCATCTAAAAAAGGAGAGAGGCTCGAGCCATGGCAGAGCCACCGTGGGAAATCAAGGCTTTCCCGGGCCGGGGGCTGGGAGTCTCGGGGCTACGCGACTTGGAGAAAGGTGAATGCATCCTGAGTGTGACTCATCCGAACTGGCCTAGTAGGGGTTCCTGGTACTTTGTTTAAGACCTATATAAGCACATGCTAATTGGCCCAATTTCGGTCAAAAGTCTCAAAAGTGATCGCGTTTCAACAGCATGCAAGGAGCCACCTGCCTTCCTGGTGCAGAAGAGCGCACTTCCCCTGGAGAAGGACAAGAGGGAGACTTTCGAGGCTGAGTTACGGGAGATGATTTCCCGACTCGATGCAAGTCTCCAACGTCAGTTTCTTGGTTCACGATAAGGAACTTATAGTTTTGGTCATCGCAATGTGGAAACCATGTAAGTGTGGTCCCAGTGTGGTGACTTGAGTTACTTTCCTGAAAAAGAGCCCAGGTTCTGGGAACTGGAGGATTGTACTGGTGCAGCAAAGTCGGCGATCGGCATTTGCAGGACGAACACCTTCACGCGAAATGGTGACAAGCAGATGTTGGGCTGCTTTCTGCAAGGAGCTCGGTTCAATCACAGCTGCCGCCCGAATGTGGTCTGGTACTGGGGGGACAAAGCTGATGCTGTCCTGAAGATGCACGTTACCAAGGACTGAGGGAGCAAGAGGCACATAGATAAACATGCACTACTGACTTGATTTGCAGTGTCTTCTAGCGATACTGGTGCTAGCTTCAACAGTTTAGGGTCTATAGGTCTTAGAGGGCTTCTAACAGGACTGCAAAAGGGGGGAGGAGCTTTGTATCAGCTACTTGCCGGACCTGGAGAGCTCCGTTGAGCAGCGCCGCTCGCGCCTGCAGAGCTCCCACCACTTCCTTTGCTTCTGTGAGGTTTGCAGCGAGCCATCCGCTACCAAACGGGCCGAAAGTGAGTCGCTTCGGGCGGAGTTCCGGGCTCTCGACCAAAAAGTCAAGGAAAAGATCAAAACAGATCCTGAGGAGGCATACAGGCTAACATGCCGCCTGTCTGCGATCATCGATTCAGAGTTCGGGGGCGACCTCTGGCTGCATGCTCGCACCTTAAACGATGCCTTCAATGCAGCCCTTGTCTCCCGGAACGCCGCCTTGGCTTCGAGCACCATGCAAAAGGCGATCACGGCTTGGCTGCGTGCGGGGGGCGACTCCGACCAAGAACTCCTCAAGGAAATGCAGGGCTATGCAGCACCTTGGCAGCAGTGCTTTCATGTCAGGGCGCAGCCGAACGTCGGTCGCTCGTGTATTAGTTACGGTGTCCGTGTCATGGTTAGCTGTGGCGAGGCCTGCACGTGCCAAACACATACATGTCAAATCTATAAGTATACGAATAGAAGCATGTACTCAGACTGCCCCTTCACGCTGACATCCCAAGTCGTGTGCATCCCCATATTTTGCGCACTTATGGAAGCAAAGGGTGAGACTTGGTCGGGATTGAACAGCGGAAGTTGTTTCTGGCTGTCGAGGGCGGGCGAGCAGCTTGATTGTACCAATTGCTGTGCTAGTGATCTTCTTGCAGGATAACCCGGCATCCCATCGATTCTGGTGCCTGGGCAAATGCACGTTGTGGCGCGGCTCCATCGGAAGGAAGCATTCCATGCTGGAAAATATGAGTGCCAGCTGGCATGCATGAAGGCAACAGGCTCCGCATTCACGGTCACCATGCAGCAGCATGTGCACCCCGATTTGCGATTGCGCATATATGTATAGAGGTGTGTATGCATGCAAGCATGCCTTTAATAATGTATGCATGTGTACACATATGGATGTGTCTGTTTCTGCATGCATGCAGACAGCCTGTCGGTACATTAGGTACATGTACAAATGCATAATGCAGAATCATCAGCTTTTCTGCATTCCTGCAAACATGTGTGTATTAACAGTCCAACATACATGTCTTTGTCAAGCGTGTCTGCAGCTCCCGTGCATGTAATTCTCTGTGCGCATATGGATATATATATATACATACATATATATATATACATATATATTTACATATGCCTGTGTGTGTGTGTCTGCATGCCTATATGAATACATGCTTGCAATTCTTACTTCAGGGTGTAGCATAAACGCATGTATCTTTGTAACTATGTCTGTATGTGCGGACCTTGTCTTTACGTAGGTACATGTCACCCGTACGCATGCCCAAACCCTGAACCTCAACCTAAAACACTCTGAACTTACGACTTTGGCGCCAGAGCTCTAAACTTCAAAGCGCAAGCCTCAAACCTGAACAGCCCTTAAACTCTAGACACCCCTGGATGTCGCATGCATACCGAAGCCGTAACCTCTGAGTTGCCTGATGCCAGGCCCGTGACGTGGGTGGAGCCTGCTGAGGCTCTGGCTTGCTTCAAGTGCTTACGGCCCGGATTGAAAGGCATGTCGCGCTACTATTTCCTTGTGAGTGTCTTTTTCCGAAACAGTTTTCGCTACGACTGGCAAAATTAAGTCTTAATCGTGCTAATAACGTAACTGTTGTTGTTATTAGCATGCTTATGGTTGTCATAAGCATACTGTCAGTACGATGTGCATAGTTACAGCCAAATTAGAGCATTAGTTTGTTACTCTCTGAGAGCCCTCCGACTGGAAGGTAGCGGCACCGACAGCCGAAGAAGCAGGCGCAGAAGCAGCGAAGCAGATGAGCTGCAGTCCAAGCAGAGATGTGGATCTGGGGTGTCTTTGCGATACTCAGATACCCCCTACTGTGTAGCTACTATGGAGCCTATATATCTATCTATCTATCTATCTATCTATCTATCTATCTATATATATATACACATGTTTTTGTTTTTTGGTAGGGCGCATGCTGATCCATGCCTCAGCTTTGCGGAGACTCCCTAGAACCTTAGAGTCGAGAGAGAGTTGAAAGCCTGAACCCTCAACGCAAGTGTGAGAGTCGAAACCTTTTTAAGCCATTTGGTTTAGGGTTTCTAGCCCTTTCTTGGAGTCCCTCAGGCCCTCCCGTTTATGACATCTAAGCTTATCTGTATGTGTTTGCATGTTTGCTTGAAACCTTCATCAGATTTCGTCTTTTCTCCTTGCGAGTTCGTGGTCTGGGAGCCTCCACCCTAGACCCTAAACCCAAGTTGTCCTTAGCCATGCGAGAGGGAAAAAACCCCAAGTTGTCTCCAAGCGAGAACAAAAAGAGAAGTAGTCCGCATGAGGGACTCTGGGAGGCGGAGAATCGTCGTAAGCCTTAGGCCCTACCTAAACCCCCAAAAAACTAGGTAAAATACTGGCCCAGGACCCTTAAATTGGCTGTTATTTGACATACTTTAGGGGTCCAGGTATAAGCCGCAGCTTACGTACCCCTAAAAGCCGAAACCAAGAACCTCGTTACCGCAGGCGAGATCATCGCCGAAGTCCAGGTGCTCAGGGCCGGAGTCCCAGCAATGCTACTAAGTATAAAATATAGCTATTAGTGCTATCATCATTATTCTTAATAAGTCTTATTATCATTATTGTTATTATTCCCAGTAACAGGAAGAACCATAATTGGTCTGGATTGGGAGTTTAGGGCGTGCAAACCCACGGTATAGCACCGGAATAGTGAGAAAAAAGCGTAATGGTGATGACTGTTCAGGCGGTTTTTATACGTACAAGTTCCTCCGTGAACGCGCCCTACCAATGAGAAGTTTCCAGAGCTTCTGAAGCTTCCTCGTGAGTTTCGGCATTGGCTTAGGGCTTTGGGGTTCGGGGGTCCGGGGTTTGGGGATTCTCGGCGACATGGCAAGAACTCTGGTTGCAAAGATCCGCGCTACCAATGCTGGTAGCTTCTTGTTGGTATTCTTGTTTGTGTCGTTGTAGTATGACTTAGCATGACACATATGAGTAGTGTGGTATCGTTGGTTTTGGTACTATCAGGACTGGTATGAGCAGAAGTATTGTGATCAGCTCTATATCTGAATGTTAGAACTATTGCCCTTTCTCATAGCGTTGCAATTACTACCTCGGATTGCTACTACTAATGTTACAATTGTTGTCATTCTTGTGTTTGAAACTCTTCTTTTGATCATTATCCTTATTCTTATTCTTAGTGTTGTTGTTATTATATTGAACCCTGATTTGTGTATTCATCCTACGTTGGGGACCACGTTTTGTGAATAGCCGCTCGGCTCTCTATGCTTAGTACTACTACTGTTATTGTGATGGGTAGTTCTCTAAATTAAGGTCCCCCCAATATAGTACGGCACCCTTACATAAAACGGACCCTAAAACGGACCCTTCTTTAGAGAGCCTTAAACAGCAATCAGACCATGAACCACATGCCTCGCCTGGAGTGTCCGAGTGTGAGCGCCGAAACCCTAAACCTTAAACCCTAAACACCCAAAGCCCTAAACCTTATACCCCAAACCCTCAACCCAACTGTTACGGTTAGGATAATTTCTTTGAGGTCCGAGGCTTCAGCGAGGAGCTTCGCTTGCCGCTCTTGGGTGAACCGTTCGAGCTTGCGAGAGACTCCAAGATCCCTCACGGTTTGGCATTTTTAGGGTTTAGGGATTAGTAGGGTCTGGGGTTTGGGGTTTAGGGATTGGGTTTAGGGAGTTTAGGGTTTGGGGTTTAGGGTTTGGCAGAGTCTGGGTTCAAAAAAGGGTTTAGGGTATAACCCGGCAACACCTCAGGAGGCCCTGGCTGCACAAAAATGGTTTAGGGAGTTTAGGGCTTAGGGTTTGGGATTCTAGGTTTGCTGTCAGCCGTTCGGAGAACGCTCTCTCCCGTCACAAGCATCGGCCTCAGCGCGGGTTCGAAAGAGGGTTTAGTGTTCGGATTTACGGTTAGGGGTTACCCGCAAACGGGTCTAGAAAGGCTACTTAGGGTTTGTTGTGAAGGTTTAGCGTTGGGGCATGTAGGTGCAGTTCAAGGAATAACCATTGGATGAGGATTCTTTGTTTATTCAGCTTTGTCTGCTGCCGATTATTATGGATTCTACCTTCAAATCAGGAGGCTTTCATTCAGCATGTCTCGTGTAGTTCAGGGAATTGAAGTCAGGGGCTTGGGAGCCGCTAAGTTGAGAGACAATGGTTCAAATGCCAGAATGCCAGGCGACTATCAACGCTCGAATGCAGCTCTCGCGTTGGCAGCTGCCTGAGTCTTTGGGCTTAGGCTTAGGGCCTTTTGGGATTGAGGTTTTCGGGCTTCTGATCACCTTTCCTTTGCGGAATGCGGGGGTCCGAGGCCATGTTGCTGGAGCTTCGTTGTCAGCAGCTTCAACTTCGAAGCTCCGCTCTTAGAGACGCGACGACTGGGCGAGCCGCTCCCAAATCCCGCAGAGCTTGACGGAGAGCGCTCGCCCTGAAGGCCGAGAGCAGGTACTCGACGTTTCCCTACTGAGCGACAGCAGCTGCCCGAGTCGGAAGGCTAGATCTTCGGGCTTGGCTCAGAGCACCTGCGACAGGTACCATTGCAGCTGGCATGGCTGCAACAAAGTGGCCTGATCCCGAGAATTTTTTAATCTTGCCAAGGATGCAGCAGAGAAGAACCAAAACCCTTCCCCAAGCTCAACTCTAAATCTGGAAACTTGGGTCTTGCAGGGCTGGACGCCTGGAGTGGCTTCCGTTGCCCGGTGCGGGACGGGTGCTCCTCGATGGCGCGCACAATCCCCATGCGGCGGAAGCTTTAGGAGGCTTCAAACTCAGTGCAACTTTTCCCATTCGGCTGAAGGGATGATAGTATGAATTTATAGAATATTTTCATATATTTCTGCATTTTCAGTATTGATTCGTGACTGATTATGATGCTCTTGCTGCTACTGCTGATACTTGTATCATGACGGCTATGTTTGTTGCTGTTCCTTGCATGTTCTCATACATGACACCTTTTTTTTGCTGCAGTGTAGCGAAGCCATGTCATAATCGTGAGACTGCCGTGGGAGGCTACGTGGATGCGGCTGTGCGACCACACGGGCGCCCAGTCTCTTGGGTGGTGAGCTTAGCACTTCCACCGTGCAGACTTGGATATAAGTTAGTCGGGCTTGAGGCTGAGCAAGTCTATGCAGCTGTTCATGCTTCATGATGGTTTGTCGTTGGACAAAGACTCCCTGGCACATGCGCTGAAGCCAAGCATTCTTTCAAAAACAGTGACCGTGAGCTACCAAACACCACTGGCCTGTGCCAAACGCAGAGACCGCTTCAAAGCAAAATGATTCACATGTCGTCGCAAATCGGCCGGCGGCAGCGCTGCAATTGCAGATGTGCACCCTGGCTTGGTTCAGTTCCGTTGGCACGGCAGGGCAGGGTAGGCTGAGACCCAAAAAGAGCAAATGCCTTAGTCGCTGGTTTTGTGCCCCCCCAAAGCTCGCTACCTCCAGCCCCTCCCACTACATCCCAGCCTTTCCGATAGGTCACGGTCTCCTGACAAAAAATCCGAGGCGGCCGTGCTTACACTTTTCGCCTCGACCTGGGCATTTCTCAGGCTCCCGGTGGCTGCGCCCTTGGTTCCCCGAGGCTCCTCCTTGGCTCGCAACCCTAAACTTGGCCCTAAACCTTAACCCTAAAACCCCAAAACCCTAAAACCCTAAAACTGGGTGGGAAAAAACCCTGAACCCTTGGTTTTGCGAGGCTCCTCCTTGGCTCGCAGGGCCACAGAGAGCTCCACGCGGCGGCCCCTGGACGCCGAGGACTTTCGGGAGCTCTTGGAGCAGCCACTGGGCTCTTGTTAATGGGATTTGATTTAAGTTACCATAATACGGAAACCTTATTATTTACTATCGATCCCTAAATTATGGTAACTTAAGTCAAATCCCTTAACAAGAACCCTAATATTTACTTACTTATTTACTATAGATCCCTATTATGGTAACTTAAGTTAAATCCCTTAACAAAAAAACTCCAGGCCAGATGGTGCCAATAACATCCAGAGCATCCTCAAGGAGTTGCTGGAAGATGAGGGGCAGCTGAAGGAGTACAACAGCACCTTTCAGGAACTGGCGGCTGCACAGGAAGGCGCTGCAGACTCTGATCCCTTGGCCAAGTTTCTCTCAGATCCCCAAGCTGTCTGGTCTTGGCTCCAGTCCAACGACAAGACTCAGGAGCTCATGCAAATAATGCAGGGCTCCGTTCTCTTCGACAAGCTCCTGAAATTCGGGAGCGAGGTATTAGAGCGCCGGCAAGTTGCTGAACTCAGCGAAGGCTCTCTGGTGGAGATTTCGGGTTTGAGTGCTGCCGAGCACTTGAACGGCCTCACAGGCACCCTCTCTGAAGCCACGGAGGAGGAGTTGCAGGAGCGGTGTTCGGAACTGGCCTTAGCCATCCTGCTTGCCATAATCCTCTTCTCCACGCACCGTTCTTTCCAAGCCTAGTATTCCGGCTCGTAGTTCGTAGAATCTGCAACACAGGACCTTCTGGTTCAACTGTGCAGGTAAGCAGATGATTCCCTTACAGAAATAATAGACAGACCCTACATACATGATTCGAGACAGCGAGAATCGAAAGCTACAGCGAGCTTGTTAAAAGCATGGGCTCAATGCAGACTGGGGCTCGTGCTGCGCTTCTTTGAATTTGCCACCTCCCCGTCCACCGGAGAAGGCATTGTGGTCTTTGACGCCACAGGAAAAGTCACTTTGCAGATTTTTGACCGTGGCCACTCAGTAAAAGTAAGGCCCGCACCCTCCCAAGCAAGCTTCAAAGAGCAGCTCAGAAAAACTTGGTGGAGCATCCGCCAGGTCGTCGAAGGCACCCTTCCCGGATAATGCAAGCAGGGCCCGTGTGTTGCTGCTCATCTGACAGACGGCCAGCCATGTGGTATGAATTCCACAAAAGAAGATACCCTGAAGCATAATCTTTGGAGAGAGGCTTCTGACTCAGTCCGGATGCTGAACCTAACTTGAGTTGCGAGCCGGGAGGAGCATCCAGGCAGGCGCATCATCGAGCTCGAAGATGGACAGGGGCGCATCGCCGTGCAGCCTCGGAATCTGATTTTCCCAAGGCACCGTCCTGGAGACGCGGCCCCTTGGCAGGCTCAGAAGCATCATTTCTAGGGGAACCAAGCTCTATGAACCCTCAAGTCTACACCATGTAGAAGCGCAGCAGAAGTGAGAGATAGAGGGAAATGGGTATCGTCAGAGTTCCTGAGGTGACGCTAAATGCAGAGTTCGAGCCGGGTACTGAGCACGAAGGGCTCGAAGGCAGGGCTGCTTTGGTCTCAACGTTGACCGACGAGGACGGTGTTGGATTTGCAATATGATGGTCTCCTTTCGGGCCCTTTTCGTAACCACAGACATACCCCGGCATGCTTACACAACCCTCTCAGTTCGATTCCGGAAGCCGCGTTGTCTGCAACATCCTCCGTGAAGGAACGTGAGCTTGGATTCGACAAGTACTCTGGTCGAGTTGTCGTGGACGTTCTCAGCCTTCTGCCAGGCGGACCTATCCTCCAGCGAATCCTCATGTGGCCAGAGCACTTGCAGCGCAGACCTTTCCAAGCTGGTGATGGTGTTCTCCTCCGCAACCTCGAGGCAGACACCACTTTGAACGAAGCAGCTGGAACTATTGAAGAGGAAGGAAGCTTCGGTTGCATGATTTCTCATCAAAGGCTATACAACCTAGTCATATCCATGTTTGCTTTCTTCTGTTATGGGCAAACAACACGGTAGTCTCGAAGGCAGAGGCTGAAAGAAGCATTCGACCCAGGTACTGAGCCATGGAAGTACATCGTAGCGCTTGAGGACGGGCGGAGATTGGAGGTACGCTGGCGTAACCTGTTGCTGACAAGCTCTTTCGGCTAAGACGCTGAGCAAAAAAGCTTCGCCGCTTGATTTTCAAGCCCCCTCTGTCCGACAGTTGCAACACTGCATGTCATCAACGGACACAGACACAGACACAGACGCATTCGCATGTTATGTATAAACTGGTGTATACTTAGTTGCTGTAGCTATGTACATATACGTACACACACCTATACTTATATATATATATACACACATACACATACATACATACATACATACGTACGTACATACATACATATCTATATATATATGTATGCATGTATGT
>CAJNJA010008467.1:0-15428 GCA_905231915.1 Symbiodinium necroappetens
GTTACTGCAGCGAATCCTTTTCGCAGCTGGCTGATGGAAATCACCAATGGGGAGGTGGCGTCCTTGCAAGAGAATGGTCTGACAGCAGCTTCCATTAGACGCGTGGAAGAGCTACTGGCGGCGCTTGATCGACATCAAGAACAAGGAACAGGCCCTGAGGCGAGATGGGAGCTTTCTCGACTAGTGGCCAGAATGGAAAGTTGTGCCGAAACGCTGGAAGCTCTGATGGAAGTCCTCCACCGTCGTCTTGTACCACGTGGCTTCCTACCTGTGCAGCGGATGCCGGCGACAATTCACGACCAGCAACGGTTCTACCAGTGGGTGAGCCAATACAACACCCTCTGTGTGGATGCCATCGTGAGAAACATGGAAGCACCACTACAGACAGATGAGGTCGAGAGTAACGAAGTTCCCGATGCAGGGCCACCTGTCTCCGTGGAGCAACCATCCTCGTCCTCGGGTCCAGCACCTGCTTCGCTGCTACGGTCTAGAAGCCGCTCCAGGACACGTGGATCATCGGTGCCCTCTTCTTCCACCTCCCTTGTGGATGCAGAGGAGTCGGCTGAACCTGCTGTGCCTGTAGATGACCCAGAAGCAGCACAGATGCTCGAAGCTACGCTGCGTGGGACTCCTCCTGTCCTGCCCAGTTGGGCTCGACCGGGACTTACACCGAGTGAACGCCCTGGCCTCTGGCGCGAAGATCCTCCCCCGGGTACAGACAGCCTGGTGGATGGATTGGCTACTGAGGACACCTCTACGCCTTCGTTGACCAGCACAACTTCCTCGACTACAAGTACTACTGAGGACACCTCTGCGCCTTCATTGAGCAGCACAACTTCCTCGACTACAGGTACCTGGCGGCGACTGTCTGCGCTGGCGAGCACTTTGACCAACACAACTTCCTCGACTACAAGTACCTGGCGACGACTGTCTGCGCTGGCGAGTACTACGTCCTCGACTACAAGTTCTTGGCGACCACTGTGGGAGTTGGGGGTGATGTTGGAGGGCGAGCTCGTTCATTGGGGCAATTATACAGACTGATGGACGTCTTCTACAACTTCGACAACATCGACTAGCTCTTCGGAAATGCTGTGGCCGGGGGAAGTCGTACGCGACACAGTCAACCTACAGGCCATCCTTGCCGGGGGAGCGGACAGAGTGCAGGTGTTGCAGAGGCTCCTGGAGCGGCAAAGACACTTGTTGCATGAACAACGTCTCCTGGGTGAAGCGATTGAGGAACTGTCCTTTTGGCTGCCTCATCCGTCAGCGGCGCTTCCTTTCAATGCGGCTGGCATGGAGAGGACGATCTGGCAGTCAGTCCAGCGCGAGGCGCAGTTTGGGTCGGGGAGGTCCACGTCTTCAACGTCCAGGTTCGCTCTTACGCCTTCGTTCTTGCTCATGCCGGAGCTCCCTCGTTCCACGGAGGAAGTGTGGCAGCAGTTTTCTCCCGAGACTCCAAGATCGACGATTGCCGGGTATCGTCGCCGTGTATGGCGTTCGCAATCTTCTACGTCTTCATGCACTAGAAGGACTTGATCCTCCTGAACAGGCACGCAGTCTTGAGCCCCTGTTCATTCTACAGCGCGATGAGGCCCGACCAGTTCGGAATCTTCCGGATGGAGAGGCAGTTCCTGGAATTCGTCGCTTGGATAGCACTGGGGCCTACGGGCGACGCAGGAATCATCGACCTCGTCCTGCTCCGCTGCTTCGTAATCGATACCGGGAAGTTCGTCCTTCGCCTCCTCGCCGAGTCCATGTGCCTGACCCTCCAGATTATGTTCCTCGTGCTGATCGTGCTCCTCGTGCTCGAAGCCGCAGTCGGGATGCGGTTGACGATGGAGAGGGTGGTGTCAGCTCTGCTGCCCCTGGCTCGTCTTCGAGTGGTGTCGTCGGTGGTGGAGAAGTTCGTCCTAGTGTCCATGCTTCTCGTCGTCGTGTGGTGGTGCATGAGTCGAGTTGTGACGTGGATGACAGCGTGGAGTGAGTGGCCGTCCCAGTCCTGGAACGAGTTGTCGTTCCTTTACACCTTCTGCCTTCGGGTGGATTCTGCTGACTCTGCTGGTGGAAAAAGGTGTTTAAAAAAAAAAGCCCCAAACCCCTAAACCCCAAAGCCCTTCTAAACCCTATAACCCTAAAGCCCTACAACCCTAAACCCTAAACCCATTTAAGACCCTATAACCCTATAACCCTATAACCCTAAACCCTAAACCCATTCTAAACCCTAAAACCCTAAACCATAAAACCCTAGACCCTAAGCAAAGGAGAAGCCGCAGAAGCGCATGACGCTGCGAGCGGGCTCCTGGATCTTTCAGGCCCCAAGGGGTTTCTTTGAAGTCGAGGGTTTAGGGTTTAGGGTTTAGGGTTTAAGGTTTAGGGTTTAGGGTTTATGGGTTAGGGTTTAGGGTGTAGGGTTTAGGGTTTAGGGCTTAGGGTTTAGGGCTTAGGGTTTAGGGTTTAGGGTTTAGGGCTTAGGGTTTAGGGTTTAGGGTGTAGGGTTTCTTTGGAGTCGAGGGTAGGAGCCTTGTATGTGGGACTTTCCGATAATTAGGGTACCTTTTTTGGGGGTCCGTATAATAAGGATCCTACTATCTAGGGTACTATATTAAGGGTCCCCTATTTTCGGAAACCCCCATGTGTTTTTAACCCAAAAACCTTACCTTCCTTTTTAAGGGAATGCTATAAACCCTATAAGCCCCTAAACCCTGAAAGGGTCGGGTTTTGTGGGCTACCGGCAGGGCTCAGGTTTTGCCGTTTGTTGTTTGAAGTTCAGCGTTTTGGGCTTTAGGGGTCACGGTCCAAGAGGGCAAGAACTGGAGATCGTGAATCGTGATTGCATACTTCTTCCGCTCTTAAGAGGTCTACTGGTATTCCTGTACGGCTCGAAAAGGGTTTAGAATGCGCGAGGGTTCCACAAGGTTCATGCCTTTTTCGAATTTGCTGTTGCAGCGTTAGGCGCTGGGTCTTGGGTTTTGAGCGCAGTGTCCAGGGTTTGGGGCTGAGTGTTTGGTGCTTATATATAGGTTTGAGGCTCTAGGATTTTAGAACCAAAGGGGGCTGTGAAATTGGTTTCGGTGTAGCTTTCGGGTTTTTGCTAGTTCTCTAAAGTAGGGTCCCTTTAGGGTCTTGCTTTTTGTATAAGGATGCCGTACTATATTGGGGACCTAAAAGGGCCCCTAATTTAGAGAACTGCCCAAATGCTTTTTTTGTTTAGGTCTCGGCTCTCTCTGAGGAATATTTAGTGAACTTAGTTCAAGTTGCCATACTGAGGTTTGGGGGGGTGTCGTTTGGGGTTCCGGATTCCATGGCTTTAGTACAGGAACTTCCCGTACATATCACACCAAAGGTATGCAGTAAGGCATGAAATATACTTTCATCAGGCAAATCAAGGCGGCAGGGCAAATCAAATTCCTAGCTAAGAACCCCCCGACGGTGAGTTTCGAGCATACAGGACGCTTTCGGCCCTTCCAACAAGGCCAGTTTAGCCAGACCCGAAATCATCCAGCAAGCACCACAACAGAAAGAAAACGGATCGAACGGATCTCTGAACCTTCGCATGTTTTCGATGCCAGCATGTTTCCCCATACTAGCTTAAGGCCTAAGTAAGGGGCTTTGGGGTTGAGGGCAGTTTGGGGGTTTATGGTTCAACGTTCTGGACCTGGGTCGCCCCTCTCCTACCAATCAGACACACCAAGAAGTTGAAACCACCCTAAACCCTAAACCCTAAACCCTAAACCCCAAACCCAAATCCCAAAACCCTAAACGCAAGACCTTAAACCCAAGACCCAAAACGCTAAAGCCTCAACCGCAAGCCTCCAATCCGAACCCCTACTACTCCCCAGCCCGGAATGTGGCAGCCCCCAGACCCCTTTCAATGCCAAACGCGTCGGTCCTGTTCCAGGCCAAGGCGAAGGCTGGACAGATCAAGGCTCCAATTCTTCCCTCAACGCACGGTTTAGCAGTTTAGGACTTGCGGGTTTAGGGTGTAGGGTAGGGGCTTCGGGCCGGGACTTGACGGGAGAGGTAGTTATCGGGGTCTTAATGTTTCGCAAGGCGATTCCTTTTCGGGCTTCCAGCATGTAAAAACCCCCTTGAGTCTGGCGGGTGCCTGGATTTTTGTGTGACTGAGGGTTTAGGGTTTAAGCTTTCGGGTTTTAGGGTTTAGGTTTAGGGTTCAGGGTTCGGGGCTTATAATGTTTAGGCGTTTCGGGTTTGGGGTTGCATTTAATCGTTGTTCTTGCAGCTAAAAACTTGCCTTCACTCCGAAGGCCACAACCCGACATTGCTGTTCCTCTGATTCGTGCGCCCAGGGATGCCTGCTGCTAGCTGTAGGGACCTCGATAATACGGTTGATGATATAAATCCTGCATTACCCATATGGAATATACCATAATTCCCATAGTTAAGGGTTCTTAAGGTACTGCAGGATCTATATTATCAGCAAACCGATTCTGGGGCCTGAGGGCCTGTGGGGTTTAATCTTCAGACCACCCAGGCCTTCAAACAGCCCCGAAATACTGTGGTGGAGGACCAAAAACTCGATGCGATCGCTCCCCTAACCCTGCTCAAGAAAAGAGCTCACCTGCGGATCGTTCTTGCCCTAAGCCCTAAATCCTAATCCCTAACAGACTGAGGACTTCGGCAGTTGAGGTGGTGATAATTTTAGAGGTCGGAAGAATGGGGGGAGGGGGGGCCATGACGTTGGCGCAGGAGGATGCGGTGGAGGCTCCGGTGCCAGCGCAGGAGACCGCGTTGGAGGCTCCACCGGCGGAGGGCGGGACGGCGGTGCGGCGGCGGACCCTGGAGCGCTGCCCACGGCCATCATGCAGCTGGCACGTGCCATCAATGTCCTGGCTGCAGCGGTGGTTTCTTCTTCCAGCAGCCTCAGCAGCAAGGTCTGCCCCCCGACCTCGCGACAACACAGGCCGGTTCACAGCGGCTCCGAGTATACGTCAGTACCGCCGGCTGGACCTTTGCCGCTTGCGACAGCAGCCCGAGCCTGGCTCTGGCCGCTGCGGGACCTGCGCCACGTGCGCCGCGCTTCTACCTTTTGGCAAGCGCCGTGGCCTCTGCATGGCGAAGACGAAAACAGCGGATGCGCCGCCTGAGAGACGACCTGAGCCTGAAGCATCCGTGGCGGCCGAGCCGATGGAGAAGCGACGCGTGGGCCCATGGAGGAGCAACCGGCGGCGAGCGAGGAGAGGCCGCGGTGCGCGGCACGGATCCCCCGTTCTCTACTGGGGGATGGGCTAGACTAGAAGCATGTTGACCCTCCCAAATCTCCGATCCAAGTATCCTAGACGCCGCATTCTAAGCCGTACAACCTAAACCCTAAACCTTCATGAGTCTTGTCCTTGTTTGCATTGCTTTCGTGGAGTCACAGGCAGAGCCAGTTCTGCGTGGAGAGCTCTTCCGACCAATCCTTGCCACACTGGCGGAAGAGATTCGGCTGATGCTTGCCAACATGAAGGCGTGGTCCTTAGGGAAGAAATGAACCCCGAAAGAGCTTACAGAAGGTTTAAGGCACATATACCATATAGGGATTCATATAGTGTCCATAGGGACGAAATGAACCTAAGAGGGTTTAAGGTGCAAAAACCATAAATAATAGGGATTCATAGTATGAGGGTATAGGGCACCTGCTTATAAGGGTCATTTGTTCCCCAAGGGTGGCGAGGGAGCAGAGTTGGCGTTTGTCTGTGAGCGAGCTCCCAAACTCTGGAACTAGAAGCCCTACGCCCTAAAACCCTAAACCCTAAACCCTAAAACCCTGAGTCCAATTCTAAGAGCTTCCCTAAATCCGTGTCGGATGTTGCATCATGGCTTAGGGATCTCATGAGCTCTGGATGCCTGTTTCTTTTATGGAGATTCCGGTTTACTTCAGGGCATGACGCCACGGGGAAGGCTGGGGGCAGGGAAATGAAGATACAGTATGCTGTGTGGGGTTTGAGAGTTCAGGGACTTGGGGGTTAAGGGGCTTCTGGCTCCCTAAGCCCTAAACCCTAGGGTAGTTGGTTCAGGTGATTGTTTCCGGCATCTACAACAAGAAAGATGAGGAGGCGGAGGCAGTCAAGGAGTGCGGCTGCATGTCAATTTGCAGGGCTGGCTGGGCTTTGGGCTTTAATTAGGCTTTTGGATCCCCATACCCTAAACCCCATACCCTAAACCCTATATACCCTAAAAACCCTTAAACCCCAAACCCTATATACCCTAAAACCCTAAACCCTATAAACCCTAAGCCATATACCTGGTCCCTACTCGTCTAGGGTTGAGTTTTTTGGGGTTTAGGATGGCGGCAGGCCTTCGATTTGTATCGGGGCTTGGGATTTCGTCAAGGTGTCAGGCCTGGTACAAAGCGTCACAAGCGGGCCGGGATGTGAGGTTTGGGGTTTAGCTTGGGGATCACAGTTATGGGGGAAGTTTAGGCCCGTCGCAGTTTCTGTGGAGAGAAATTTCCTCCTGCGGCCCAAGTAAGAAACAATCCCAACGCCGAAATCGCAAAAATCCCAAGCCCAAAACCCCCAGACCCTCATCTCCCAAACCCCAGAATCGGGTTTAGGGTTTAGGGCTTAGGGCCATTTTAGGGGTTTGGGGTTTAGGGTTTAGGGAGATACTGTTGATGATAGAAATCCTGCATTACCTTAAGGATCCTAAACTATGGGAATTATGGTATATTCCTGTTTATGGGTAATGCAGGATTTATATCATCAACCGTACTACCACCAAAGCCTTCATTCCCCGGAGGATATTCTGCGAAGCAAGCTCTACACCAAGCCCGTCAGCCGCGCTTTCTGCCGCATCACGCGATCGTGCACTGGCATGAGCTTTTTGGGGGCTTCAAGTCTAGGACATTTTCAGGTGGGTAGTTACCGTTATAGGAGCTTCATAGAAGCCTTATAGAAGCCCTATATACCCTAAACTCCCCACCTGTAGTTTCCTAAAGCCCTAAACCCCTAAACCCTAAACCCCTAAACCCTAATCCCTAAACTCCCCACCTGTAGTTTCCTAAAGCCCTAAACCCCTAAGCCCTAATCCCTAAACCCCTAAACCCTAATCCCTAAGCTCCCCACCTGTAGTTTCCTAAAGCCCTAAACCCCTAAGCCCTAATCCCTAAACCCCTAAACCCTACTCCCTAAGCTCCCCACCTGTAGTTTCCTTTAATTCAAGCACCTCTGGATTCTAAGGAGGTTAAGCCCTAGGGATGGCACTGAGTAGCTCCGGCTTCTTGAAAGTTCTGGGGTTTTCCCGTAGGCTCCTTAGTAGTTCCTTTTTGGGATTTCTTTGTAGGATTCTAAACATAAACCATGAAAAGGAACTACTATGGAGCCTATGGGTAGGGTTAGGGTTTAAGGTTTGGTTGTTATTGGTTTCGGTTTTAGCGATGCGGGCTTCGGCGTTAGTTTTTTGTTGGGTTCGGTTTAAGGGTTTAGGGATGTTTAGGGCTTAAGGCTTAGGGCTTAGACCTGAGGGTTTGTGAATTGTCGGCTTCAGAACGATCGGCCAGCCCGAAGCCCGAAAGCCACTAGATGTTTCTCGCAGAACGGTGATGGGGTTTAGGGTTGTTTCGACGATGTAACCCTACACAAAAACGAGTGCCCGCACTGTCTCGGAAGCAAGAACTCTCAGGCACTGCAAGGAAACATGCTGTCGCTCTACACTCCCACCGGGCTTTGGGCTGTTTGAGGTTTACTTGGGGGCATTAGAGTTACACCCTAAACACCGGGCTCTCTGCATCAGCGAGCCTAAGAATTTTGCGAGACGTCTGACAGCCTAATGCATCAACCCGCCCTACCTTAAACGGGGTTATGCTTCCTTGAGCTTTAGGGTTTAAGGCTTCTTTGGGGGTTTAGGCGTCTCTGAGGTTTAGGGGCTTCTTTGGGGTTTAGGCGTCTCTGAGGTTTAGGGTTTAAGGCTTCTTTGGGGTTTAGGCGTCTCTGAGGTTTAGGGTTTAAGGCTTCTTTGGGGGTTTAGGCGTCTCTGAGGTTTAGGGTTTAAGGCTTCTTTGGGGTTTAGGCGTCTCTGAGGTTTAGGGTTTAAGGCTTCTTTGGGGTTTAGGGTTCATGCGATCCTATTGTGAAGGTCCTGTGAGACCGGGGGTTCATGAATTGAGGGTCTACCATCGCCAAAAGTCCTAAACCCTAAACCCTGCCTGTAACTCTCTCTACCTAGAGTTTAGCAGCCGTTACCCCTGACCCTAAGTAGGCTGAACTAGGTGAACCCTAGCACCATAAACCCCAAACCCTAAACCCCTAAACCCTAAACCCCTAAACCCCAAAACCTAAACCCTAAACCCCCAAAGCTCTAAACCCTAAAGTGTGGTACAGCTATATCGGGACGCCAAGCCGAGGCCATGGAGGACCGCTTGGAAGTTTGCGGGCGTTTTGGAGTCGCCAATCAAAGAGGCCTCCGCAGATTTTCCTTTGCCTCGTTTTCCCCAAGGGTCTGAGTCTTAGGGTTTAGGGCTTAGGGCTTATAGGGTTTAGGGTTTAGGGTTTGAGGGTCCTACCTGGAGGTTCATGGGTAGTTATAAGTGGGGTTATAAGTAAGGCAACTGTAGTAACTAATAACCCATATTAGGGGACTTATAACCGTACCATACTTATAACTACCCATGAACCTCCAAGTAAGGGTCCTAGACACCCCATGCAACCCTAAACGAGGCCCTTTAGTGACGCTCAAACTCCAACTACATAACACCCTATAGACCCTAAACCCCTAAACCCCTAAACCCCCAACCCCTAAACGTTTCATGTTCGGGCAAGAGGCCTAAGGCTTTGGAATGGAACTTATTTGGTAGCTGTGTTTGGGGTTATGCAAACCTCTGATTCATACCTGTAGCTCTCTTTACCTACAGTTTAGCAGCCGTTACCCTTAGTCAGTGGGTAGAACTCATAAAACTGTAGGCAATTAGAGTCCGCGGTAAGCCCTCTCCCAGAACCAGGATTGTAATGTTCATCCGAACATGAAAGCTCTTTTGGAAATGCGGTTTTAATCATGGGATCTAGAGTATTTGTGTTTGGGGTACTCAGTAGTAACGAAGGCTAGCACCCAGGGAGTATATGCATCATTAGGTACTTGGGCGTTTAATTTAAAGCCTATGTACCGACGCACACCCTAAACTCTAAACCCCCCCACCTCAACCCTAAACCCCTGAACCACACCAAAAATTCAAAAAGCCTCACACCCTATAAACCCTACACCCTAAACCCTAAGCCTAGACTCTCCACCGGCCGACTGTCGTGTCCAGGTTCTAAACGACCCTACCGGCCTGACAGCGCCGAAGGCTCTCGGAACATCGCCTTTGCCCTAAACCCTAAACCCTGCCCATAGGCTCCTTAGTAGTTCCTTTTTTGGGAATTCCTTCCAGATTCTGAATATAAACCATAAAAAGGAACTTCTATGGAGCCTATAGGTAAACCCAAAACCCAAAAACCCTAAACCCTTTGAGTTTTAGGGAAGGGTTTAGGGTTCGGGGCTCAGGGTCGAGACTTGGTTGGGGTGTCTGTGTTTTGGGCTATCCGGGGGAGCGCCTTAGGTGCAGAGACGTCAGGAGTTTGATTTTTGGAGCTTATAGGCTTTTGGGCTTATGGGGTTTAGGGGTTGGGCTTTTGGGGTTGAGGGTTTACCTAGGGATCCAAAAACCTACCGTTTTAAGGGTTCTACCCTGTAATTATGGGGTCATAACCTACTATTTTGTAGGGTTTGGGGTCACAGGTAGTCCGTGAGGATTCGGCATCGTTTGATCTTGTGTGCGAGCTCGGAAGATGATCCTCGTCCTGAGGGCTTAGGGTTTGCAGGGTTCAGGGTGTAGAGCATAGTTAAGAGAGGGATGATATAAATCCTGCATGAGCCATAATAAGGAGTATACCATCATTCCCCATGGTTTAGGGTCCTTAAGGTAATGCAAGATTTATACCATCAACAGTATGAAGGCGTCCCATGTTGTTAGCATAGGAAGAGTAAGCCATCAGGCTCAGCCTCGGGCTGCGACATACAGTCATGTCTGGATACTGCGAGTGTTGCTCACCCCGCCATTGAGGTATCCCCGCAAACAAGAACAAGAAGCCCTTCGGGGACAATTTGGCGAATACATAGTCTTTGTTTGTCTCTGATACATACTGTAGAGACAGAAAGAGAGAGAAAGAGAGAGAGAGAGCGAGAGATAGAGAGAGAGAGATCAAGCCCCTATGGAGCCAGTATAAAGCCTTCTAGAAGCCTTGTCGTTGGGCTCTCTGGGTAATCTAGAAGCCTAAATACCAATATCATTCTTCAGTATTCCTTTATGCAATTATGCCAGACCGTGTTTCATTTATTAAGGCCCTGCTTTGGGGGTCGTTGCCAAGGCCCCTCTACCCTCGACCTTGCACCCTGCCCTACAACCAAAAAGCCAAACTCCAGCCTAGCCGCAAACCCTTAATCCTAAACCCAAAAACCATAAAGCCCAAGCCCCATACCCATAAACCCTAGATCCTAAACCCCAAAAACCATAAAGCCTAAGCCCTAAAAATCATCAAGCCCTAAAAGCTAAACCCTAAACCCTAAAGCCTATAAAGCCCTAAACCCATAAACCCCCTAGATCCTAAACCCTAAAAATCATAAAGCCTAAGCCCTACAAATCATCAAACCCTAAATGCTAAACCCTAAAGCCCTAAAGCCCTAAACCCTAACTGCTAAACCCTAAACCCTACACCCTAAGCCCTAACTGCTAAACCCTAAAGCCCTAAACCCTGTAAGCCCTAAACCCATAAACGCAAGATCCTAAACCCGAAAAACTAAGCCCTACACCTGGGTAGGAGCTGCCTCTTCTTCCTTCGCCGGACCAGCGCACGAAATCGGACCCCCCTGGTCTGCGGCGCAGCGCGTCCAACCCGGATTTGGCCCTGCACGCAACAAGACGGGACAGTCGAAGTTCGGGCTTGGGGGCTGTGGGGTTTAGGGTTTAGAGCTTATATAGGGTTAAGGGTTTAGTGCTTTGAATTTGAAGCATTGAGCCCAGGTAGGCAACACCATGACAGACTCCTCGTCGATTTCGCCAAGCCGGGCGGTGCGGGGATTGCAAAGCTTGGCCAAGCAGAAGCGAGCATTGGTCGGAGCCCGAGTTCATGGAGCAGGGATTCCTTCTGAGGGTTCCGATAAGGGTTCGACAAGGGATCTAGAAAGGTTCTATAATATCGAGGTCTTCATGAGCACAGAGGTTTGGGGGCATTTTTCTGGTATGTTTGCCAACAAGGAACCCTCTTCAACATTCAGGCCCCTACGGTACAAAGACTGCAACACCCCCTGACCAAGACAATCTTCCTCAGACAATACTCGTCAAGATCCTGAGGAGCTCGAGTGTACAACCACAAGAATGAATCCTCACTGCAAACCCTACTTTCCTAGGTAGGATAAGGGAGACCCCTTAAAGGGGACCCTTGTTAATCCTACTTGTGGCTCTCTCAAGAAGGGACCTTATTGAGAGGGTTTATATCCCCAAGGGTCCCCCTAATCCTAATTCTCGTACTTCATATGGGTAGTTCTCTAAACCAGGTTCCCTTTTTAGGTACCCATTAAAGTACGGCACCCTTATAAAACGGACCCGAATTTAGAGAACTACCTACATGCTAAGACCGTTTCCGGCGTCTGGAGTGAATCCTGAGCTCCCACAACCACGTATAGTAAGCCCCAAAAAGTTGGAAACCGGATTAAGGACAAATGGTGCTGGGATTCCCTATATATGACTCTTAAGGATTGAGGCTATTGGGTTTCCAACTTTTGGGCTTCTACTGTAAGAGTTCCCCCGATCACAGAGCCCAATAATTATCCGGTACATGAGGAATGTTGGGGTTCATGGTTTAGGTATTACTTGACATCATTCAGGTATCCCTTGTATGATTTTGGGTATATTGCTCAACGAACTCGGGGTTAGTGAGCTGTTTTGTCTCGGCGGCCCAGGTCAAAGTGGCGAAGCAGCTTCGAGACGAGGACGGTTTAGGGTTTTAGGGTTTAGGGTCCTAAACCCCTAAACCCTAAACCCCGGGTCCTAAACCCTAAACCATAAACCCTAACCCCAGGACCTTGAAGAGGAGAATCCGTCCGCATCCTGCCTCGCGTTGCCACCCGTCACCGCCCTCGAGCAGCTCGTGGGGCAATTAGATAGCCACAGCAACTCCTTGCTGTTCCAGGGTTTAGGGTGTAGAGTTTAGGGGTTTAGGGTTAAGGGGTTAAGGATTTAGGGTTTAGGCTCCATCTACCCTCCATTAGACACTACATAATAACCTTAATTTGGGACCATATACCCCTATTTGAGGGTGCTTGGAGGGTCCTGGTCCTTGCTGTTCCTCGATCAGTAACTTCAGCAACCTTAGTGTTAGCGTGTGGGGTTTATGCCTGATGGTTCTGAAATGGGGGCCTAAACCCTAAACCCTAAAATGGGGCTTGTGGATTGGCTTTTCAATTTCCTCGTGCTACGACCAGGAACGTGCCGGGCGCACACGTCCTAAAATTATTGCCGAAGCGCGATTCCACGGCAAGCCCTAAACCCCGAGGCCTCCCTAAACCCGAAGGCCCTAAGGCCTTCCTAAACCCCTAAGGCCTCCCTGAACCCCCAAAGACTCTCACAATTTCAGGCCTCTCTGAACCCTAGTGCCCCCGTAAGGCCTCCCTAAACCCCCAAGGCCTCTGTAGGCCCTAAGGCCTCTCTAAAGCCCTAAAACCTCCCTAAACCCTGTCTGAGCCTAGTAGCGTTAGGGAGACCCCTTAAAGGGGACCCTTCTTAACACTACTTGTGGCTCTCTTAAAGGGGACCTTATTGAGAGGGTCTATATCCCCAAGGGTCCTAATTCCCATACTTCATATGGGTAGTTCTCTAAACTAGGTTCCCTTTTTAGGTACCCATTAAAGTACGGCACCCTTACAAAAAGCACCCGAACTCCCAGGAAGGGCGGCGCAAAGGACGGAGCTGCGGATGCCTCTGCCTTGCGCCTTCTGCTGATGTTTGAGAAACTCAGAGAGGCCACCTTGGGTTTCGGGTTTGGGGCTTTGAGTATTGGGGTTTTAGGGCTTTAGGGTCTAGGGTGTATAGGCTTAGGGTCTAGGGTTCATAGGGTTTGGGGCTTAGGGTTTCGGGCTTTGGGGCTTAGGGTTTCGGGGTTTAGAGTTTAGGCTTTATAATAGGGTTTATAGTTAGGGTTTAGGGGTTTAGGGGTTTAGGCTTTATAGTAGGGTTTATAGTTAGGGTTTAGGGGTTTCGGGCTTTAGGGTCTAGGGTTCATAGGGTTTCGGGCTTATGAACTCAGAGAGGCCATGCCGTGAAACGGACCTTGGGGTTTCGGGTTTGGGGCTTAGGGTTTCGGGCTTTACAGATTAGGCTTTAGGGTTTATAGGGTTTAGGGTTTATAGGGTCTAGGGTTTCGGGTTTGGGGCTTTGGGTTTCGGGGTTTAGGGTTGAGGCTTTGGGGTTTAGAGGGCTTAGGGTTTATAGGGTCTAGGGTTTCGGGTTTGGGGCTTAGGGCTTTCGGGGTTTAGGGTTGAGGCTTTAGGGTTTAGAGGGTTTAGGGTTTATAGGGTCTAGGGTTTCGGGTTTGGGGCTTGGGGTTTCGGGGTTTAGGCTTCAGGGTTTATAGGGTTTGGGGCTTGGGGTTTAGGGGGGTCTAGGGTTTTTTGGGTTTGGGGCTTAGGGTTTCGGGCTTAGGGTCAGGGTTTCGGGCTTTAGGGTTGAGGCTTCAGGGTTTATAGGGTTTAGGGTTTATAGGGTCTAGGGTTTCGGGTTTGAGGCTTAGGGTTTCGGGGTTTACAGTTTAGGCTTCAGGGTTTATAGGGTTTGTGGCTTAGGGCTTCGGGCTTAGAGGGTCTAGGGTTTATAGGGTTTCGGGCTTACGGTCTAGGGTTTATAGGGTTTGGGGCTTGGGGTTTCGGGCTTACAGTTTATAGGGCTTATAGAGTTTGAGGCTTGCCAGCGCCACGGCCCCGCCCCCCAACTACCCTCAATTGTACCGATCATACCCTACTCACCAGTATTAAGGACCATCAGGGCTCTATTACAGGGTTACTCGGGGGGTGCTGGGGGCTGGTAGGGTAGGCCCTGATCGACCGAATCCCTAAACCCTGAGCCTGAAACTACCTGCTCTAACCCATTCAGACGGAACACGGCGCTTATGAAGCAAAGCAAGCCTAAGCTCGAAACACTCTAAACACATCGAGGCCTCCCAGCGGTGCCGTTTTCGCTCTTTTCGTTATTGAGGGGCTACTGGGGAAACCTAACAAAACGTCTTCGGAAGCAAGAAGACCCTGGAACCTTGAAGCCGCTAAACCCCTAAATTCGTAAACCCAACCCTGAACCAAAGCCCCTGAACCCTAAACCCATCTCATCTAAACCCCCAAGCCCTATAATTAAACCCTAAACCCCTAAACCCTAAACCCTTAAACCCATCTCGTCGAAACCCTAAACCCTGTTAGCCCTATAACCCCTAAGCCCCTAAACCCATTTCATCGAAACCCCCAAAGCCCTATAAGCCCTAAACCCCTAAGCCCCTAAAAACCCTGAAATCCGGCGAGAGGCAGCCTCCTCTCGAAGAGCTGACCTCCCTGAGAATGACGCTTTTTCGACCCTCGAGTTGATCATCTTCTTCTTAAGCTCCCCGGCTTCTTAGGGCTTAGGCCTGTTCCTCCTACGGGGTTTGTTGCAGGGTTCCTTTAAGGGTTTACGGATCTTCTTCGTCTTCTTAAGCTCCCTGGCTTCTTAGGGCTTAGGGCTTATAGGGTCTAGGGTTTGGGATTTAAGGTTTAGGGCTTTAGGGTTTAGGGGTTAGGGTCTACTTGGAGGCCCAGGGGACTTAGTAAGTCGGTTAGAAGTAGGGCTATAATTACCTATAACCTTCTTCTTAAGCTCCCTGGCTTCTTAGGGCTTAGGGCTTAGGGTTTAGGGTTTAGGATTTAAGGTTTAGGGCTTTAGGGTTTAGGGTTTAGGGTTCAGGCTTTAGGGTCTACTTGGAGGCCCAGGGGACTTAGTAAGTCGGTTAGAAGTAGGGCTATAATTAGGGTAACTACAATTAGGGTACTTATAACTCTACTTATAACCCACTTCTCCAGCTCCCTGGCTTCTTAGGGCTTGGGCCTTTTTAGGGCCTTTTTAGGGCTTAAGGCGTTTAGAAGCCCAAAACCCTAAAACCCTAAACCCTAAACTCCCTAAACCCCCTAAACCCCCGTAAACCCTAAACCCCCCTAAACCCCCGTAAACCCTAAACCCTAAACCGCCTAAACCCCCTAAACCGTAAAGGGTTCAGGGCTTTAAGGTTTAAGGTCAGCTCCTGGGCTTTCTTAGGGTGTTTGCGGCTTTGGGCTTTCGGGTTTAGGCGTTTCGGGTTTAGGGTTTAGGGTTTAGGGTTTAGGTTAGGGTTTAGGGTCTAGGGTTTTTGGAGGTTTTTTTTTTTTTTTTTTTTGGGGGGGGGGGG
>CAJNJA010008468.1:0-15428 GCA_905231915.1 Symbiodinium necroappetens
GTTTTCGAGGTCCAAACCCCAAAAAACCTGGGATCCGTTACGGTGGCGTGACCTTGTTGTTGTTGTCGTTGCTGTCGTTGCTGTCGTCGTCGTTGTTGTTGCTGCTGCTTGTTGTTGTTCTTGGTCTTGTCGTTGTCGTCATCTTCGTGCCTGGAAATGTTGCAGCGCAGAACGACACAACCAGCGACTGTCAAATAACTATCCACCTGATGTCAAGCCTGTCTGTTGGCTTTGTTTGTACCCGTTTGCACCCAAGGCTATCGGCGTCGATGACGAGCTCTTCCTGGATAGTGCACTCATGGACAGCGGCATGGCTCCTCGATGCAAGACAAAGCCGCATCCAATGTGCCAGCGCACGGTTCTTTTCATTTTCTTGAGAAGCATCGACCTTCGGATTGTCGACGGCATCCAGTTGATTCTACTTTGCAAGCGCATGGGTACTTGTTACTCGTGGAGCCTTGACAGGAGAACACGACATCACGTAATTGGATCGTCATCTGATCAGGCCAGGCGGTTTAGAGGCCTCACAGGATCCAGTAAAGCCAACATGGCCTTTAGCGTGGTCATAGCTTTGGTCCACAGTTATCCCATGAGAACTTCACCAGGGGAGTTCGGAGTTTGGAAGGGGATTAATGCTGGGTGTGCAGTTTGGTATGTCTGTACGTACAACTACAAGCACACACATGTACACACATTGACATATTGTTGGTGTGTCTGTGTCGGTGTATGCCCGTGTGCCCGTCTGTGTTTGCATCACTTGTATGATAACACGGCACATCGTTCCCGACACGCCTTGCGCACGTAAAAGAAGAGGGAGTGAGAGAGCGAGAGCGAGAGAGAGAGAGAGAGAGAGAGACAGACAGAGAGAAGAAATACCCTGTGAAGAGACGTGGCTAGCAGTGGTGATGACTCACGATTGTCTGTTTTGCTCTCATTTTTTGCTGCCCTTCTGAGCCCGCCGTAATCGAACAATAAGAAGAACCCGGACCATGGAGGCGAGGCAGTATTGGTGACTGCATCGGTTTACCTATTGTACCCTCTGTTTGTGCTGCCCTTGTCATGCCCGCCAATATGGTAACAATGCTAGACGGCCATAGCCAACTGGGGGAGCACAAGTCGTCGAGTTGTTCGTGAGCCACGTGACACAGGCAAAAATGGCCTTTCTGTCATGCGCTTTCTTCACATCTGCCCTCCGCAAAGGTCGGGGGCGCCGACGGCGCGCGGGCAGTAGGGGTAACCCTGCTGCCCATAACCTTGCAGAAAGAAAGATAGAGAGAGATGGAGAGCGCTTTCTTTCTGCCTCTCTCCCTCTCGCTCGGCCTCATCCTTTCCCCCTTTGAGCATCTTTGTTGAAGGCATAGCATATTTTTGCCATGAGCAGTCACATTTCTCCGATTGAAGAAGTCCTGTAGTTTGCCGGCGGAGGACTTGTAATCGCGAGGCTGATCCTTTGGAAAAAAAAGTCCGGCCTAGCTCACCTGTGGTGAAATAGTTTCAAGCTACCTGAGCCTTTGACCCAGGACAGCTTGACAGCCGTTTCCTTCAGAAATGGGCTGCAGCAACAACTTGGTGTCAAGCATCCTGGCTGCAAGTGGCTTCAGACCGGTCCTCTGCTTCCCCAGTGTTCCAGTGTTGATGAGATGACGTGTCCGAGTAGGTGGCTTTGTCTAAATTGACCTCTAGCTCTAGCCTTGGGCACGGGTACCAGTGCCATCGTCAGCCGGTGTGCTTGTGAAAGCCACCCTCGCATTGCATTCAGGCTCCCGTCGTCGCTGATGTTCGACTATCCGACCATGAAGGAGGTTTCAAACCGAATCGTCGAGCTGAGCATCGAGAATGCCTGAGCCAAAGACTCCGGCGACTCGCTGCCCTCCACAGCGAACCAGTGCTTGTTGGCTGATGCCAGTATACCTCCATATACCTCCTATCAGAGCTTTGGTGCAAGCAAGGGAGGGGATGCCATGCACTTGTCCTGGAGCTCTCAAGTGGCTCCGAAAAACGGATAAAGAGGATTTTTGTTTGCTGTCCTATATTCCTATATCTGTGCTCCACACACCGTGAGGGCTGCTTTGAGTGCGACCTGCTGTTAGAAGTAGCAAACTACACAGCAGGGCCCTCATGGTGGACCTGTAGCACGAGATGTCCACCGTGTCGGGGATGCCTGAGGCTTCCCGAGACTCGCACACTGGGGCCCGGCCCTGAACCCCCAAAAAACGCCTGACCAGAGCCAGTCTCCAAGATCCCAGAGCCTCCCAATGCTTCAGCTGGGCTGCAGTTCTTCCGCAAGATTCTGGCGTGGAGGCATGGAAAAGACCGCCTGGAGCAGACACCCAAGAACAACGAAGGGGGCTTTGCACATGCCCAATAAAAAAAATAGAATCTCCAGGATGTGCGGGTTTTGGGTCTGGGGTCTGGAAGCTTGGGGCTCGAAGGTACTTGTGCCTGTGAAGAGGCAGACTGAGGATCAGCCTTGCGGGTTTATCGATTGGTGCAATGTCTTATCTCAGGCCCTCAGGCTGCAGGAGCCCCTACAACGTACCCGTGGAAAGGATAAACACGTTGCTGCCAGACGAAAAAGAAGGATACCCGCGGCCAACGAGGTTACTAAACTAGCTTGACCACTGTTCAATGATCGCGAAGGAGAGGGTGGCTGCGAACGCCATCCTTCGTGCCTCGTGCCCTGACGCATCTTCTAGTTCCTGGCCACACTGGGAGAGTTCATTGATACTTGGGGGGGGTGCCTTTTTATGGATATTTTTCCTGAGAGACCTTATGACATTACGAAGGCATTTCTGGTTCAGGCTTCGCATGCGACATGGCTGTGTTGAGGTTTTTGAACTTCGGGACCTAGGGTAGGGAAACTCATCACACCCTCCCGTGAACGGAAAGGAACAGCAGCGCCGGTCCTTCTTGTCACCTGGCACGACCTCCTCGTTTGAGTTCCTAGTTCACAGTTTCACGGCGTTGCATTTACAAGCCTTGAACACCCTGCAGTCAGAGCAATGTTCACCTTTGAATGCTTTCCCAATTGCTCTACCTTCATGGAATGAGGATATGATGTGTGGATCTTGACTCTTCTGGAAGTTCGCTCCAAGCCCAAAGCCGAAACAGAGCCCCTAGAACATGTTGACCTTGTAAGTCTTGAGGAAATTTCACTCCAACCCAAAACCAAAACAGAGCCCTAGAACTAGACACGCTGAGCCAACTTACTCTTTGAGCAGAGAAAAAGCAGAGCCCGACAGCAAGCAATCAAACAAGCAAGCAAACGAACAAACACCCACCACACACACACACAAACACAAAAACACAAACACACACACACACAGAGAGAGGCAGGCTTTTGTATCTTTCTCTCAAAGGATGATTGAACTCATGGTTGGCTTCACGCCAGTTACGAAATTGCTGGATGTGCTTGCCGGTTGTCCGGTCCACAAGGTGCTGGCTTCCCTAACATGAAACAGACTGCTGCAACCGTGCATGCATGCACAGGAAAGCTGGCAGCGACATAGCCTGGCTGTCATGTGAGTACACTCACTCAAAAGCGCCCCCTCGAACTTGCTGCAAGAATAGTAACCAACAGCGAGGACAACCATGTACAGTATCATGTACAGCGACGATGCTAGAAGCATGGGTTATGTTCAGAATCACTGTGCAGGGTCGTCCAATTGCATCCCATTGGATTCTGGATATCACCAGCTCTTGTTCCGCGTCTCTGTTCGTCCAAGACTTGAACGAGCTGCTTGCACCCCCTGCATGTGAAAGGAATGAGAAGACATCAGCTGACACTTCCTGTCCTATGCGAGGCTTGATGTAATCAGGCGAAAACCTATGTCAGTTTGCACATGACGCTGGGGAGTAACCCCCCGTTAAACCACGAGCGAGGGCAGTTTACACGCGCTCGCACAAGCACACACAACTAAAACGCCCTAAGCCCTATAAACAGGCTATAAACATTCAAAGTGTAATGAAGCTACAGGCAGCTGCGGATCGAGTGTGTGAAAGTCGTCGCCCCGGCGCAGCTCCAGGAACTGGTGGAAAATGCACACCAGGCCAGTCCCGCATCTTTCCGCGGGGGTAGTCTGGGGGTTTCGGGTTTGCGGCATTGTGCGGTGCATGGCATTTACGGTTAAGGGGAGTGCCATTGACAATCGTTTGGATTTTCGGTTCGGGTAGGTACTATTCAGCGACTCACGGTGCTAAAGTGCATCCAAGGGTTATGGATGGAGAGGGGTTTGGAGGATTTGGTATGTGCTTTGGCCCTGAAACTTGGCTCTGGTTTCAGGGTTTCCGGGCTTCGCATCACGGTATATCTGAATTGATTTAGGTGCTAATAACATTAAGGGGCCGTACATAGGGGCGTAGGATTTAGGTTAATGCTTGCTTTTGGGATTCAGGCTTAGGTGCCCTAAAAGAAACCGCTCCGTGGCGTCGCGCTTTTCAAGCTTTCTTTCGGTTTTGTCTCCCATCGTCTGGCTGCTCTTGCAAAGGCTGGGGCAACTAATGTGGTCTAGGTTAGTTGACAGCTGTGTCTCAACAATTAGCCACGTGCTCTACCATTACAGGCCTTACGTATCTATGGTACAGTATGGCACAGTATACCGATATACCAGTCAAACCTATTAAGAACAACGCGTCTGCTGTACAGCAAGCCGAAGTCTTAAGTAAGAACGCGGGATCTTCGAGAAAAGTTCGCTCGGAAGGCCCGGCCCAGCTCTGGCAAAATGCGTTAATGTGTGTTGGACTGATGTGCCTTAGACCCTAAACCCCTGTAGCGGGTCTTGATAATCGTTGAACGTCGTTTGTTTGTAGTGGTTCCTTTAGAAGCAGATCCTGAATCTAGCACAGAAGCCGTATAGCGAGCCTCGGCTTGAGGCCCTCGGGCGCGTGCGTGGGGCCTCGCGCCCAGGTTTCCGGCTTTACATCGGTCGTTTTGGGATTGCAGGGTCTTGGCTACATTACATGTGTCGAGTCATTGAATTGACGGCATTCGGGGCTGACTAGGTTTAGGTTTAGCAGCTTTCAAAGAAATTTCCATGTTCGGCATAGCTTAAATATTGGGCTGGGTAGGCTCGGACGTAGGCTTTGCAGGTTTCCGGCTTAGTTATTTTTACTTTTGGCGAAGAGTGAGCAACGTGTAGTAGGACTTTACAGTTTCCAGGTTTGGGCGTGTTTCGGTGGAACGTCCATGTACGACCGGAGGAGAGTGATCAGGGGTGGATCACGGTGGATCTGAGCATCTACAACCTGGACCTGAGGGTCGTCGGGTCGTAATCCTAAGTCCATCAGACGACAGGCCACCTTGCGGAACTCACCGTAGGATTGTGGCTCGAGTTGAACACCAACTCATGGCACTGAACAGCGAATGAGTGCATCCTAAGTCCAAATGGATTTGAATAAATCGTTTAAAGGTGTTCGAGGGGACCCCAGCTCCCAGGAAGCGACCCACCTGCTCCCTAACACAGAAGCCCTCAACCGTGGCATGCACCAACGTAATGCACTGGCCCTTACGGTGACTTCCTCAGGCTGCCCAGCTAGATGGGTTTCGTATCATGCACATGCCCCAACCCTCAGCCACTAACCCTTGAGGCTATCTTGAAGCCCATAAAATTCGCATACCCTGCCTTCTAGCGAACCCTATTTTCAGACTGCTTCTCCGAGTGCCAGAGTTTACGCCTTGGCGAGCGAGACCTAAATGGCATGGCGGCCGTTTCTCGCACGAAGTCGGAGGTGTCTCGCACGAAGTCGGAGGGCGAGATGAAGGCCAGCCGCACTAATAGCAGATATGTTTTGCCAATGCATGCTTTATTTTCCCTTTGCTACGATATTCCAGAAGGGTACTTGTTCGAAATACAGGCCTGAATACTTAGTTAGCTATACTACAGTAGTTGTTAGGGTTCCTTGCTTCGAGCACGGCAAAATTTACACCAAAGCCGCTGTTCAAACGATGAAACATGAGTAGAGGCCCATAGTACTGATGTGATGATACTTTGTGATTTGTCCTCGCTCAATGTTTATGTTAAGGGCTTTGGGTTTTGGGTAGGTTTCGGGCTTCATTCCCTTGGTACATAAGGCCACTTCGAGCCCCTCGACGTAACAGAAGTCCAGTTTAACCGGATACATCATCGTTCAGCATTTGGTAGGAGATGACACGAACGTATAAGCTTAGCTTGACCCGGAGAATGGTGGACACCCACACAATAGACCATCTGGTCGTTGCATGGTCCTCTTGGAGGATTGCCCAGTAGTGCAACGTTGCAAACATGCGCCTTCGTTACTGTACTGCGCGGACCTAAACCTCACAGAATCCTGAAACCTTACGACCCGGGGGTGGAATAAACATCTTAAAGTCTTAAGGTCCTTCCTAAAAAGCTTTGACAGCCCCCCAAAACATGGAAACCCGAAATCTGTTACTCGTCCTAAACCCACATCTGAGCACTCTAGAACCCTAGAGCCCTGCGGAGCCCTAAAACCGAAAAGTCCAAAAAGCATCCAAGCCCTCGAACCCCTTCAGAACCCTCAGCCCTTCCAATCCCAAAACCCTAAACGCCCAAGTCTTTGAAACCACACAGCCCTTCCAAGAAGGATCTATACATTTTCGAACAGAACAGAGTAGAAAGGATATAGTGTAATAGAAAATAGTATTTTCCTATTTTTTGGTTATGCAACGTAACACACTACCAGTTAATATCACAGCGTCTAGGGTTTGGGGAGTGATCCCATAGAGGCGCGCGCTCGCAAGTCGAGCAGCGTTGGCCTGGGGACCGGCCGCAAGAGCCTTGTCTCGAATACAGGGATTTTGGGGTTTTGGGGTTTGGGATGTTTAGTTCAAAGGTTGGATATGGGAACGTAGGTAGGGGTTAGGGTCTTGGGGTTTGGGGTTTAGGATTGTGAGGTTTAGGTCAGGTTTAGGGTTTCTCGAGTCCTTGAGAGAGAGACAGGGTTTGCGCGAGTGTTTGTCAGCCCTTCCGAACTTGGAAGCGAAGCTACCCCCTGTATTTACGCCCCACAGCTAACAGAAGAAAAGGATTGTAGAAGAAGTCGAATGACACGAGTGGAAATCCCAAGCCACATAAACCCAACCCCTTATTGAGTTATTACACAAGAAAGCTGGAATGAACCTTCACAAGAACTATAACTAAAGAAAGTCGTTGCAGCTCTGACCACAAAACCTTCAAATGAAACTTGGAGAACTCTAATGAGCTCTCATCCCCGGATGAAGGGTTCAAACCCCAGGCCTCTCCGCAAACACCACACATGCAAGGAACAACGACATAAAAAGAAAAACATGTCATGCCATCCGGTTGCTGCGGACTCGATACACACAAAAGCCTCAACCCCAAGTCCTTGCCTCAAAGCCCAACTCGTAGCAGGAGCAGCGTCGGTGCAGTCCATGAGGGCACTCTGCACCGGGCACTGACGCCGGGTGTGCATTGTCATTCTTGTATTTTGTCTTTGGGGCCTTTTGAAATGCTCTGTCAAAGGGGTAGCAGAGCGGGGTTTATAGGACCTATCGGGTGGCGCGATCGATTTTTCGGCGGTGCGATTTCGCATGTACGGTCAAGCCTGTCAGGGCTTAGGGAGTCTAATTCTACGTCGCAGCTCCGGACTCCAGCCCACCGATTTAGCCGTGCCTTGTTCAACTTGAACATTTCTGACCCGCATCAGAGGACTTGCGTGGCAGCTTCAGACTTCCGGTTGTTGCGGTCGGGGTCAGTATGATTGCTGACGACCCGAATGGCTGCACCCAGTTTGCCTTCAGTGCTCAGCAGCCCACACGGCTAAGCACACACTTTAGAGACTTCAAGTGGGGACTCTGGATATCGAGTAGCGTGCATCAAACTGGGGCTTTAACATCTTTCTTCCCGAGCAGTAATTTTGGTTTTGGAGGAGGGCCTGAGTTGGGCAAAAGCTTAAAGCCCTAGACTCTAAACATTTCTGACCGTCCAAACTCGGGCAACCCCCTGCCTGGCTTCCGAGGTCCTTTACGGATTGCAGTGTGCATCAAATCGGTCTCGCAGTGCTGTCCGAAGATCCAGACTGGAAGCTTTTTGTCGCAAGCTTTTACAGTTCCGGGCTGAGGGTGACGTTTGGGGGTCTTGAGTGGATTTAGGGCATTATCGGAGTTATCGGGGCTTGAGGCGGTTTGGTATTTTGAGTCTTGAGCTTAGGGTTTAGAGTTTCGACTGCGGGTTTAAGGGGTTAAGGTGCTATTGGCGGCTTCAGCCGCAGGGGAACACTAGTCATTCCGAGTGCCAACCAAAGTTAACATAGACTGAAGAAAGCGCAGTAGCTATTCGTTGCCGGCTTCAGGCAAGTGCGAAGCCATAAATGCCTCTATACCCCCTCATCACTGTCCAGCCAAGTTTGCGACCGACTACACGACTTCGTCAGTGTAGTAAGACACCACTAGCACTAGCCGACAGTATTGCCCGGAAGACGCTCAAGGAGTAGCATGAAATGCGGTAGAAGCTGTGGTGATAGCACGGTCGACCTAGTAGTCGTGCAGCAGTAGCAGCAGCGGCCAGCGCAGACGTCGTTGTCGCCGTCGCTGCTGTTGTGACTTCCAGACACGATAAGGAAGGGGCCACCGGAAGTTCATTTCAATCCAGAAACAGCATGGCAATTGATTGAAAGTTTGGAGACAAGTTGTCGGACCCGGACTAGATTCAAACAGTTGCCGAAGTAGCGTTAACGACAATTCGAACAAGCTGCATTTTCCCCGAAGCTTCACCATGCTGTCCCTAGCAGGGGCCCCCTTCTCTCTCCGCTCCTGGACAGGGAGATGTTGAGGTTTCAGATGTTGGAGTTGTTTTATGCTGTTTCCCGGAACAAAAGGACCGTAAAAATGGGCGCTAGGCTCGTCGACTTTTGGGAATCCAGAAATCAACTTGTGTTTCCACCTTCCATGCTTTTGCATCTACTTCCCAAACACTCAGCCTTCATCTGTTGTTGGTGGTGTTGGTTCTGGTGTTGGTGTTGTGATCGTGGTCGTTGTTGTCGTTGTCGTGGTCGCAGTCGCGGTGGGGTCGTTGTGGTTGTGGTTGTGGTTGTGGTTGTTGGTTGTCGGTTGTCGTTTGCTGTGCGGTTTGTGATTTGCCCGTTGTGGTTGGTGGTTGTGGTTGTTGTTGATGATGTTTTTGCAGCAGCAGCAGCAGCAGCAGCAGCAGCAGCAGCAGTGCCGGCAATAAGTAGGTAGGGGTTTTTCCTTCATTCCCGACTCCTTTTTGACTTGCATCGTTTCCAAATCGCACACCAGGTTCGACACTGGCTTCTGGGGCACGTGCCGCGGCTGTTTGCCCAGACCTGTTGCTGCCTTAACCCAGGTTTGCACCCCAGAGGTCTTGTTCCATGTTGCTTTGCCTGTGCATGACCGTCCGCTGCCCCTAAACCCGAACCCTGACCGCGTGAGTGCAGGTGCTAGTCTGCCCAGATGCTCAGATATGAGAACAAGAGTAAATAGACAACGTAAACGCCCAACCAAGCCCTAAGCATCAAGCCCCAGTTTATACGATAAACTCCACAGGAGTATCCAGATCAGCCGAGGATCCTCACAGGCGATCCAGCGGATGAGTTCCGGTCCTTTCAGCACCCAGCTCAAACATGTTCAGCTTGGGGAGTGAGGCTTACTGCCTTATAGGGATTAGGGCCGATGAGGGTTGAGGGTTGGAATGCAGGAAGTGGAGTCGTCGTCGTCGACGTTGTCGTCGCTGTAGCAGTACCAGCAGCGCTAGCACTAGCACCTGCGCAGCAGCAGCAGTTGAAACAATAGCAGCTCAGTAGCAGCTACTGTTACTGCTACTACTCCTGCTGCTACTTCTGCTGCTGCTGCTGCTGTCACAACTGCTATTGCCACTGCTCCGACCTCTACCAACAACGAGCTACAAAAAGACTACGACGACTGCGACCGCTACCACTGCAGGGGGGGTTTACTATTATCTATCATCACAAAAGCAATAGAGATGTTCACGTTCAGGGCCTACAGTTTCCCTACCCGAAGTCCTCGGAACCCTAGGCCACTTGATCAGTGCTTCTACTTCCCGAAAACGCAAAAGTAGCCCTGCTGCTGTTCCTGCGATCTACGAGTCTAACCAATAGGGTGCACTTGCCGCTTTTGCAGAATATACGCCAAGAATCATGAAGCCGTAGTACCTACGCTGCAGTAGAGACGCGCCGGAGCCTTTGTCTGATTATCAACTCTCAGCTTCATCTCACGCATGTTTCCAAAGGGCCGAATACCTGTGAGTTAAGCAGCACATCTCGGCCTACGTGCAGGATGATATTCCTTTACGTTACGGACACATTTTTCATTTGTGTGAAGTTCCATCCCATTCATGGCTTGCTGACTTCCCCGACACCGGCCCCAGGAATCGCACCCTCGGTTTCTGGATTCAGGTGTACAACCGATGGCAGGACCGACTGGCTAGCCGGGAAGTATGGGATGTGTGCCGTTGGGATTACTGCTTTGGTTTTCCGTCAGATGTTAGGTTTTCGGGAGAGCTGGAATCATGGTGCTACTTTGGCGCCGCGGATTCCGTGGGCATTGCTTGTATCTGAGGTGGCATCTACGTGATCTTAAACCGCAAGAAGCCCGAAGTAGTTGCTTGGCCCTACCTCCTTAGAAGCTCACTCCAACCGGGAACTCACCCGGTTTGGGAGGAGTCTGGACGTTGGAATCCTACAGAGGTGGACAAATTGAACTGTGCCGAGCTTGCAGCCGTACAGTATCGCAACAAAGAGACTGCTTTTTGATTGTTTGTGCATTTATTTGTGACAGATTTTCCGAACCTCGAACAAGCATTAATCAACGCTTCTGGCAGTCGGCAGCTAAAACTCAGGTGTAGATGGTGAGCAGCTGCAAAAGTTGCTGAAGCTCCCGCCGAACAAGGCAAGCCAACCTAGTGGGAATCCCTCGCCAGTCGACTTTCTCTGACCCTTTGCGCAGATGCATTGGAGCCTCAAATTTTTGCTTGGTTGCAGGGCGTAGGCCGGCTGCACAAATTATGGAGGCAGGCGGCTTTTCTAGTTGCAGGTGTTTCGAAGTCTGCTCCTGCTGGCATCAAGCCGAAATCCTACAAAAGGTGTTGGCGCATTTAACAAGATCACTGGGAAGTCGAGTGCAGGGTTGGGGGTCTGGCCTTGTTTGCAAAGTTCAATATACCGGATGACGGTGCCGCAAAGCAGTAATTGCCCCCAAAGCCTAAGCCCCAGCGTAGCCAGGTCATCGAGGTGATCAAGCTGCTGCATGGCTGCCTTCCGTTGATGCCAAATGTGTGTGCAACCCTTTCTTTTGTTATGATTGTGACCGTGCACTAGTATCCTCCATGCCTGTGGCCTGTGGACTCGTGTCGGGCCAACCAGTTTTGTCCGGCCGAGAATTTCCGCATGGTTTCTCAAAGGATACAAGGCTTGCTGAATCTTGTCAGTGTTCCTCGTTTCGACATGTCAGATACATTACTTTGCTTGCTGTTGGTGTAACTTTGTAGGGCTTGAAGGAGACTCTGTCTATGCCGCCAAATACATGTTACGCAACCTTAAACCCTAAGAAGCTTAAGCCTACACGCAGACATTAAATCATTAAACAAAGAATCCCGCAAACCCCGAACTCACAGAAGACCAAGCGCACACAATCCACCAAAGCCTCGAAGCAGAGGTTTGATCCCGCGGGACATCGTCGCCTTTCCTCCGGCACCGGTGGTGAAGGAAGGGTTCGGGGATGTAGGACCTAAGGTATTTACAGGGTTTAGGGTTTACCGACATGGTGTGGATCGTGCTCTGGTTGGTGAGCGTTGCAGTGCGTGGAATGTGTGTGCCCCCCATTGCCTGATAGACAAGAGTCCGGGTTCGAAATCAAAAGAGTACAGAGATGTGTTCATGGGGCACCTGGAAAAACCGTGCGACACCCTAATTTCTCAACCTGTACCCTTTGAATCCGCCCGATCACTTCTTCTGTGGATCTGTGGCAGGCATGCGAAAGTGTAAGATCGAGGTGCGTGACTTCATGACGGCGCCCAGCCTGATATGTGGATGTCGTGAGTTGCGGGCCCTTACTGCGAGTTCGCTTCCTACTCTTTGTCTTACAGGGCTTTCATAGGATGCCTAATGCTAGGCTAATTGAGGGGTCTACCGGGCCGTGGTTACCACAGAATCCTCATAATTAACACCCTTTCGGAACCTGATGTTTCAAACAGGGCACAAGCATTGGACAAGGGGCAACCCCATCTCCTTCGGGACTGGAACGGTTTGATCCCGAACCGCTCTTATGGGAGGAGGTGTGCACCAGACCACACAGCCTGGACTCTAGACGCTAGACCGGAAGGTAAAGAACTCGGCCAAGCAATGCAGCAGTAGGATGGGACCCGTGCTGCGAGCAGTTGCAGGATCGGTTCGATGAGTCTGAAGGGCTTAAGAGTGGGTATTGTCTCAACTTTCAGGTGCAGGGTATAGAGTATGTATAGGTTTTCGGAGACATGGGATACTGTCTTCGTTTGCTACCACTAAGGGTGGTGGTGGTGCTACTGCCGCTGCTGCTGCTGCAGCAACAACAACAACAATTTTCAATTAGACGCTGCACGAGCGTGCTCTGCACGTGGCGGGCGTATTGCCGAAGCCTGCACTCATGTGAAATTTGGCTAAGCTGACTCAGTTCTCATTGTTAAAGGATTGACATAAAGAAGGCATGACATCAAATACTTAGAGGCTCCACAGGCTGACTCACTGATGTGCTTGGTCTACCTCCGTCCCCGTCAGTGTGCGCCAACGCGTCCGATGCTCACGAACCAAGGCCTGATGGGTCGTACTCAGCTTCTGCACGCAACTGACTGAGCGGGCTCCCTGAGTTCCAGTCTAGCGGCGTCCCACTTGGTCACGCACAGGCAATGGCAATTGCAATGGGCCGTACGGGATTACGGGAAGGGTGCTGCCGGTACCTGATGCGACATGCATGCATTCATGCACCTGCATGCACCTGACACGTGAGGCTTGCCTTTATGTCGCAGGTAAGCCATGTCTAACTGCCTGAAGTACAAGTTTCCCGGAGCAGCCGTATTTTTGACAGGTCGGCGGGTCACGGGCCGCGAGTGACACCTCGCCTATGCAAAAAAGCGCTAACAGGAGACTCTGCGCGTAAGGCAGCGACTGTGTCAGCGATCGTGCATAGGCTGGCGCATAATGCACTGTTCGGCCGGCCTGAACGCAATGAGAGAGCCTTGCGGTGGGCCAGTGAGCTTGCGCCAATAGCGACTGGCAAGTCCAGCACATTTCAGCTTGAAAAAGATGAGTTGATCAGGCTGTGCCTGTCTTGTGCAACAGCTGTGCCAAGTTGGTACAGTACCCATGCCGATAACTCCTCCTCGTAGCCCTGGCTCCAATTCCAGGAGTTCCAGGACGATTGCTCAGGCTCAGACCATTGTTCATCTTGTCTTGCGTCCGAGGAGGAAGCAGCCAGTTTGGGGCGTTTGTTGGCCTGCGCCTGAGCCCAAGGTTGTTTGGCTCTCTTTTGACGATCAGAGATGTAACCCCGCCACATGAGCCGCCCAAGGAAAATGCGGCCCCCGTACCATACGTTACCCAGGACCTGATGATGATGCGCCACTCTCCAGAGAAAGTGTGTTCCATCAGCTCCAAACTCCGGCATTGCAAGATTGGATCAAAGCTCTGGCGGGATTCAACGTCCTGGGTTCTCCCGTGGTCATCGGAGGAATAAGAGCGCAGGAGCGACGCCCTTCGTGGCACACGAGGGTCGCTGCGCTCAGAAAAGTCCCCGCCTTGTTTCGCTCCATCACGAAGGTCGAAGCAAATCAGGCCTAACTTGTGACAGGGCCATGACAGCTCGTCCGGTTTTGACCAAGGCTGGACAGGTCGGTGCAATGATGAGGATGACGTGACACGCATACGAAATTCCATGGTCTGGTCGGGGCGCTATTCTCCAGGATGTGGGCACGTGAAGGCAAGAAACGTCTTTTCTCCGCCTCCTACAAAACCTTTGACCTCGTGGCTTCTACCGTCGTCACCGTTACAATTTTCAACCATGCCTCAAAGTCGGCGGGGGCCCTACTCCAGAATGATTCGATGCCAGTACCCAGACCTGCGGGTAAGTAGTTCATGACGCAGAAGCACCACCCAAGTCATTAAGGGCCTTTGGCAGCGGCGCTCTTGCCCGTGCGTCGCACTGGTGTCATGTCTGCCGTGCCTGAAATGAGGCTCCACTCCCATGCCAGTAGGGAAACTGACATTCTTGCCCTTGCGCTTGCAGATGCCACAACATAGCCAATTCATTGCTTTTGGCTGAGAGCCAGTCCTCTTGGGATACATTCCAGCACGTCTTGTTCGGAGAGGTCGCTTTGATAGTATTGTGAGGCTTTTACGACCGCCATCACCCGAGCAAAGGAATTGTCCCGATGCTTGCTTCGACATGAATGGTTGCCAATGTCCACCGACGCAGGAATGGCCCCTGCTTTTGTCCGTGTCCTTCCAAACTGTACCTGCGCCGTGTCGGGGCTGTGACCTGCCTCTCTGTCTGCTGCTTCGCCAGCTTCAGCCATTGCGCTTGGCATTTGTGCCAAGAGCTGATTGTTGGTCCTCTCCTTGGTGTTGGAGTCATCGGGAAAACCTTTACACCAGCCCCAGCACCGAGCAAAAGCCACGAGAGTATTGTCCTTCGTGACGAAGTGATGACCCTTGTTCGGGACGAGCTTGGACATTTTGTGCGCCTTGCTGTGATATTCCCGAAATAGGTAAATCGGGCTGTAGGTCCTCGTGATATTCCAGCCGACTTACTTGGGGGTCGCATCCCATGTCATGTGACAAGACGCCCACAAATAATAGAAGATCATGTCACACCAGATTGGCGATCGCTGCAAAGACTTGCCTTCCGAAGGTGTGCTGTATTGCCGCACGTAGCAAAGGGTGTCCTGGCTTGCCGTAAATGATGCCTTGGAAATATGATCGTTGGCCCCAACAACAACAGCAACAGCAACAACAACAACAACAGCACCCACACGCACAATAACATCCCCACCAACAACATGAACAACACCAGCAACAGCAGTAGCAGGAGCAGCAGCAACAGCAACAGCAACAGCTACAGCTACAGCTACAGTTACAGCAGTTACTACTACTACTACTACGACGACGACGACGACTACTACTACTACTACTGCTACTACTGCTACTACTACAACTACTACCACCACTACTACTACTACTACTACTACGGCGATTACCACTACTACTACTACTACTACTAGTACTACTAGTACTACTAGTACTACTACTACTACTACTACTACTACTAGCACTACTAGTACTACTACTACTACTACGACGACGACGACGACGACGACGCCTGCTGCTGCTGCTGCTGCTGCTGCTGCTGCTGCTGCTGCTCCTGCTACTGCTACTGCTACTGCTACTACTACTACTACTACTAC